>JAEMWC010000922.1:162500-210000 GCA_016490735.1 Pachyseris speciosa
AGACCTCTGAATATGAAAGCTTTAGGTTTTAGACTTCAGTTCGAAAGCTTAAACTTGATTTATCACAGTAGGGCCGTTTATACGAGAGAAAATAAGCCGCGGCTTACTCTGGCCACGGCTTACATAAGGCGCGAACACTCCGTATAAATGGTACAAAATCTACGTTCACGGCTTTCTCAAGCTGCGGCTTATCCTGGCCTAGGAGTTTTTACTCGTATAAATGGTTCCTTTCGCATCTTATGTAAGCCGCGGCTTATTCTCTCTCGTATTAACAGCCCTAATTAAGTAAACATTTGGAGACCTGGAACATCGCGTAGAATCGAATGACTTGGATTCTGAATATCGATTATAGTCATTATAACATATTAAATTATCATGACTGATGATGGAATGAGTTTGAACACTTCTTATTAGGACAACAGATTTCTACGGGTACCCCTAGCACATAATTACCCACTTTTAGAGCTATTTGACCCCCGTTTTAGTAATGAATTATCAATTTTTATCTGTGCCTTAGAGAACGAAATCTGCAAAAGGTGATGCCACAGAGGAAGACAAAGATGCTGCTTTTTACCATCAGAAGGTACTTCATGTTATTTGTAACTGATAGTGCATGCTCAGTGACCTGTCCTATGAATGGAAATGAGGCTGGTGGTGACCTTGTTTTGATACAGACCTCACTGCTTTTCTCATGTAAATCATGTTGTTCTTACATGTATACTAACTAGTCCATATTCTTGGTTTTCACATGACATCTAATGACTCAAAAGTAAACAGACTTTTGCATTTTTATCTTTATCACGTTAAAAACATATTAGAAATATATCTGCTTCCATGTTTTCAGCTCGGTATCTTGCTTTGTTTTTAAAATAGAGGAGTTTGAATTTTATAGTTTTTCACAGTGTGTGGCATAACGGATGTCTGCCCACAAGTATATCACGTACATGAAAACAGCGATTCACCGTGTGTTTTTTAGGTTTTAAAAGCCAATATGACAAGAGAACCGTCTATGTGAAAGTTTGCAGGTACAACAGAGCAAAGAAAGCCTTTGAAATAGCTTAAGTAAGTTCCAGATGTTTTTCACTCGTTTCCATAGTAAACCCAATAAGTTTGAGTGGTACATTTTGATGAATAACTCGAGTATGGGATGTTGCAAAGCCCTGAAGCTTGGGCATAATGTTTATTTATTACTCTTCTACAATATCTCAATTTCTTGACTTAATCTATTGAATGGTTGATGATTTTATTTTCTTACTTGCATGAAGTGCACGTGACTGAAAACCAAGAATTGGCGTGAGAAAGACAGCGATTAGTAAGGGAATCAGTAGAGGATCAGTGTTTTGTTAAAGCCCATAGAGGTTTGTATCAAAATAAGGTCACCTCAAACCTTGCTTACACTCATAGGCCAGGTCATAGAACACACAGTAGTGAAATGGGCTATCTATCAATAAGTTCCATACCTTGTCATCATGAACTGAAGTTGTTGTGAATGAGATATCTGCGTGGCAGAGTTTAATGATGTACAGTAATCACAAAAACACACCTGAGTGAATGGTGACATGACATTGCACCTTCTCCATTAATGCCCCTGCATAGGCCCCTGGTGTATTCTAGCCTCTGGAGGTACAATAATGAAGCTACTTGGTCCACAACAATGTAGCTAGGTCATAAATCTTGGAACAGTAACCATTTCCCCTTCCTCTTTCATTGTCCAATTTTGATGGTCTCACAAAGAGAGATTAATCCATGGATGGCATGAAATGACTGTTTCAACATCACCTGGGGGGGAAGGCGGAAACTCGAGAAGGCATTAAAAGGAGAAGAAGAGGTACTAAGATTAGGATAGATGTATGCAATGGCCAGTTTGCTAGTTTTCGCACAAGGTCTTATGGTTTGCACTGTAGTTGAGGGGAGACATAAAAACTCCATTTTTCAAGCTGCCAAAAACTCCTATAAAAGTATCAGTCAATACACATCTTGGTTCATACAAGTCATGTACAGTCATGTGCTTTCCCCAATAAGTGAACATTTCACGGATGCTTGGTAAGGAGACCTCTTGACTGTTAGCTACAGTGTAAGTATCAACCAATTCCCTCTCCCCGGCCATAACTTGCTCCAAACTACCAGTTGAACAAGTCTGACACACCTGGAGGACTTGCATGACCCTTGTGATAACTCAAGAGGCTTCAAGTAGCCTTAACACTCATGCACATGTTTCTATTTGTAGCTATATTTATGTACATTAATTTTATGTACGTGTGGTGCCTTGGCTCAATCGGGTAACAAATGTGTCTCGGCTTGTATCTCAATGGAAGGAACTCAATTTAAACTTTAATTTTAAAAAAAATCTCAGCATAATTTTCTATGTAGTAGATGTGAGCATAAATTTGCATTACACGCTGATCCAAAATGAAAACAGAGGCAAAACCTTAACTCATGCACTCACTGTGCATGAGTAATTATAGTGTCATCTGGTCAGGACACTTGTGAAAATGTTAACATTAGAGTGACAACTTTACATCATGTGTGATCTGTGATGAATTCTGACACTCACAACACTTTACTATCATGACTAATATGAGTCATGATACTAGTAAATATATATGTAGCTAGACAGTGATAGAAGCTCATGCCAAACATTTTTTTAAGATCAAGTACAGTGTATGTGAACATGAGTTGGTGACAATTTTTTTTGTATTAATTTTTTTCTGACTCAAAATTTTCCTGTGTTTAAGGTGTTCAAAGAACCAATTAAAGGGCTTGGTGGAAAACTATGCTAAGTGGATTTTTAGGTGAATGCGTTTTTTGGCCCATGTTTTTTTGAAGACTAAGTGCAAAGCAGCAAAAAAGAAGAGCAAAATAAAAAACACTCCCAAAAATCCACTTAGCATAGTTCTCCACCAAGCGTTTCAATTAATCAATCTTCTAAATTATGATACTGACATTACTTAAAATATTATTACGACACTTATAATACTACAGCACATAAGAAATAATCAGCCCCACCTCAATAGAAGCTCATACCGAACAGTTGAGAACAAGTTTGTGAACATGGATCAGTTACATTTTCTGATGCTTATCAAATAGAGTTCTTAAAAATATATTAAATAGATGTGCAATTATTTTATTCTTTTAAGGTGAGGCAAACAATAGCTACAGGAGTGGAGAATCTTTTAAGGATTGGAATGGATAAATGCCATTTTTATTTTGGAAGTGAACTCACGAAACAAGATATTGTGCTCCCAGGTACTACATTTAGTGGGCTAGTTAGTGGAAATCCTTCAAAATGTTGCACATACTGTAGACTGCAAGTCATATACCTTTTGTACATTGCCTTCCCTGGCAAATTAAAAGAATTTCTTCTTAAAACTGAATCCAGTAAGACAGTAAAATCATGCCAATGACTGCCTATATATATATGTGCTTATTTTTAGTCTTAGTTTTTAAATGTGTGTATCTGTTGTTGTTTTTGTGTTGTTGTTGTTGTCGTAGCTGCTACAATTTGTTTAATTACCTTTCCTTAGCTAGGGGCTAACTAGAAAACTTAAGTTTATCTAGCCCCTAGACACCTTTAAATTGTAATAGTTTAGCTTTTCTTTTCCTCTTTTTACAGCTCTAAATTCCTTTAAAAAATGTAACGCTAATTGTAAGAAAAAGGTGTCACAGTAAATAATAAAGATTGTTGTTGTTGTTGTTGGTATACATGTAGCCACATGACAAGGCATATGGGCTCCAATTAGTTTTTAGATGCTTTTATTTATGCCCAGTAGACTCAATTTTCCTTATCAACTCAAATGATAGCACCCTTTGTTTGTTCATTAGGACCAATTAGTTTTTAGTTGCTTTAAATTTGTTTCTGGTTAACACTGAGACTCAATTTTCCCTATCAACTCAAATGATAGCACCCAAAATGTTTGTTACCAATTAGTTTTTAGTTGATTTTATTTCAGGCTAACAGACTCAATTATTTTTCCTTATCAACTCAAATGATAGTAACCAAAATGTTTGTTACCAATTAGTTTTTAGTTGATTTTATTTTATTTCTGGCTTCATACACATCTAAATGCCATGCAAATTTGTTTAACAGATCACAGTTTAAGCAACGAGAAAGATTTTTGGGATTGCATGATTTATCATCCTCATGAGAAACCCACGCTGCTGAGTATCTCTGGACAACAATATATTTTACCTGCAAATTGTAGCTTCTTGATGTCTGATGCTAATAATTTAGAACCCCTTGTTGATTATGGTAAGTACATGTATTTTTATTATTAGGTTCAAGTTATCTGTATTATTGTTGTCTTGAAATCACTGATGTTGGTATGGTGAGATTGTTGACAGGTACAAAGAAGAGATGGTCACATTAAAGACAAATTATAGAAAGAATTCAACTGCTTGTTATCTAATACCAATATGGCACACATTTTTAGCATAATTATAAAAAATACTTATATAGAGAGAAATCAATGAAACCTGAAAATGTTTAGTTTTGTTCAGATTTATTCTACATGTTTACTGAAACTGTAAATATTTAGTCTACACTGTATTGCGTTACAGATGGCCAGAACAGAAATGGATGGTACAAATGTATGAGGATATGACAAACAGTTTTTAAACAATTTAAACATAAACAATTTCTCAAAGATGTGGTGTCATAACACTCATTCCCAAACCAAACAAAGACAATACCTTACTGGACAATCTCAGACCAATATCTCTCCTAAACATCGATTACAAAATTTTAACTAAAGTTATCGCTAAATGTCTAGAAAAAGTTTTACCTCATATAATTAATCTGGATCAAACTGGATAATTATGTAAAAGACCACATTGGTGAAAACGATCGTTTAATTCTGGACTTCATGGCATACACAGAGGAAAATAATATACCTGGCGTAGCCCTCTTCTTAGATTTCAGAAAGGCTTTTGATACCATTGAATGGGACTTCATAAACAACACGCTGAAGAAATTTGGCTTCGGTCCTGATATTCAAAACTGGATCAAGGTGTTCTACAACGACGTTTCCAGTTGTGTCATGAATAATTTATACGCTTCAGAATTTTTTCGTTTAGAACGAGGTGTTAGGCAAGGCTGCCCTTTATCCGGTTTGCTATTTATACTTGGCATAGAAATTCTTGCGAGAGCAATAAAACATGATAGCACCATCAATGGTATCAAAGTAGGCGAGAAAGAAATTAAAGTTTCTTTGGATGCTGATGACACCACTGCCTTTGTTCAAGACCTTGACTCTATTACAAATTTGCTAACTCTTCTTAACAAGTTCAAAATTGTGTCTGGTTTGGAAATTAACCCTGCAAAAACTGAAGGAATGTGGCTCGGTTGCTGGAAAAATAGCACAGAAACACCATTTGGCTTCCGCTGGCCTTGGGATCCAGTTAAAGCTCTTGGCGTTTTCTTTTCTTACAACTGAAATAAATTAAATGAGCTAAATTTTGCTGAGAAAATCTGTACACTAGAAAAGACAATAAATGGTTGGAAAAGACAAAATCTTACACTTTATGGCAAAATAAACATCGTTAAAACTCTTGGCCTTTCCAAGTTAATTTATAACACATCTGTTCTCGTTATTCCAGGAAAATTTATTAAAGAAATTGAGACATTAATTTTTAACTTCATCTGGGACGGGAAACCCGCTAAGATTAAAAAATCAACCATCATGGGGTAAAAAAGCAAAGTGCCCTCAAAATGACAAATTTTCACACCATGAACAAATCTGGCCTTAAAGGTTGCGTGGATACCACTTTTGCAATCTAGTAGCGATGCTTCCTGGAAAATAATCCCGGAAGCTTCCCTTGAGAAATTTGGTGGACCGTTTTTCTTGACTAACTGAAACTATGATACCAGCTCGCAACAAATCGATAACCTTCTATCTGTTTACAGAGAAATATTAACATTTTGGCAGAACACAAAAGTTGCTTTTGAAAATCCAACTTCTCCACAAGACGAAATTATTTGGAACAATATAAACATCCGAATCAATGGAAAATCTCTTTTCTTTAAAAGGTGGTTCGACAAGAGGATTATCTATGTCAAGGACTTACTGAAAGCTGACAACAATTTTATTCCGTTTACCCAATTTTGCGAAAAGTTCCACCTGAAGATACCTTTCACCCTGTATTTTGGATTAATAAATGCTAAACCAGCTTCTTGGAAATCAGAAATAAAGCATAATTCCATTTTCCCATCTCTAGACAGACACAAGGATATAAAGAAATGAAAATTTCCACTAACTAAAGACAGTTTACTCGATTTTGTTAAAAGAGATATTTTTATAGCCCCTACCGCTGAAAGCAAAATTTTAAGACATGGTTTCACCCAAGAAAATATTATCGGGTTACGAATTTCGATTTAAGTTTAAAAACGACATAAGTTAACAATGTTCCAGTTCAAAGTCATCCACAACATCCTCCCAACCAAAAGTTAGCCTTTGTCGGGAAAAAGGTTGCGAGCGCAATGCTTGCCCTCAGTGTGTTTTGCCGACAGACATACTTTAGATCACATGTTCCTACATTGCCCTTTGACAAAAAGTTTTTGGAACTGTTTTCAAAACTGGTGGAATACAAAAACATTTACTAATAAAGTTATCTATCACATTGTCTGACAGGATGATTTTATATGGAGTTTTTGGCAATGTCAAGCACCTATATTCTTTGAATTATGCACTCCTGATAGCAAAGTTCACTATTTATAACAGCTGCCTTCATGATAGGAAACTCTGTTTCGACAGTTTTCTTCTATTTCTCAATGAAAAATAAATATACAGCGTGAAATAGCAATCACACATAACAAAATAACAGCTTTTAACAATACGTTCGATAATTTATTGTAATTGTAAAATAATGTAATGTGTATTTTAAAGGTCGTGATATAAGCAAATAATGTAATTGTAATGTTGAGCATGTAAATAAAGTTTGCACTACAAAAAAAAAGAAGAAATGGATTGTATCTTGAAAAAAAAAAAAAAACAAAGAAATTGGTCACTATTTTGAAGTTCTATCCCTGTTCCTTAGAAAGGTCACTTTCAAAATTGGTTATGGTGTGTTTATTATGGGCAAATTACTTGATTTTATGCTACCTTTGAGTGTATCATAGGAGCAATAATTTTACACCATGACCACTTGCCCAGTCTATAAATACGTTTAGTTTAAATCTACTGGCATTCGACCATGGATGTCATTCTGGGATTGGCTAAGCTACTCACTTTCTAATGGTATTCTGTGATAGATAGTGAGAAACGGTTGTCAAAAACATGGCGGCTGCTTCTTCGCATTTTCGAAGTGTCTGTGAGGAGGATTTGGATAATTTACTTGACTTGTTTAATTTTGAATGAATAGTAGATTTATACTAAAACAATATACCAGTATTAAATTGTTTACTCTTCATTTCTATGGGTGATAGCTGATTTAGGCTGCACCTTCATCAACTATCATGCGATAGAAATCTCAAGCTCATAATATAATTGTTAAATAGAATCTGAATAAATATGTAAAATGTTTTAGATTTGACCATATCGGGAAAACTTACCTCATATTTTTGGGCTCCTCTCTGCGAGTTCGCTGTTGGCCACAGTCCATCTTGGAAAACATTGAGCAGTTATCGGTTCTCTAATTAATACACTTTATTCCAAAATGGCGGCCAATTTATTATTCTTTTATTTGCATGTTAATTAGCTGTCTTTGCCTCATCAACATGTACAAAATTCAAAAGAATTTTCAAATGAAAGTGAAGCAAAGAGGGCTAATTAACATGCAAACAAAAGAATAATAAATCGGCCACCATTTTGGAATAAAGTGTATAGGAATCAAAATGTTTGTAGTAACAAGCAACACCTGAAGTGTGTTGAATGGGCACTGAGTTAGGCAACTCCAATGTCATTAAATAGAAACATTAAGATTTTAAATTAAGTTTTGGGCAGAATCTCTGTTTCTGTCACAAAATTTAATTTTTGTGAAATTCTTATGAATATACATCCTGGCAAATGACTTAAAATATTTTAAAGTATTGTTGATAAATTATGTTGTTGTTTCCAGCCCAGCACAATGGCCTGTACAACTTATTAGTGTTGGACCCTCCATGGTACAACAAATCTGCAAAGCGTGGCTCAAAGTAAGGGGTAAATCTCTAATAATAAGCTTTTACACATTCTGTTGTTCTAGACAATATTCATGACTGCACTGCAGATGGTCTGTCCAATTCTGCCCCCCCCATCACCCCCCTTACCCCCCTCGCCCCCTCACCCCCTCACCCCCCTCACCCCCCTCACCCCCTCACCTCCCTCACCTCCCTCACCTCCCTCACCTCCCTCACCTCCCTCACCCCCTCACCTCCTCACCTCCCTCACCTCCCTCACCCCCTCACCTCCCTCACCTCCCTCACCTCCCTCACCCCCCTCACCCCCCTCACCTCCCTCACCCCCTCACCTCCCTCACCCCCTCACCTCCCTCACCTCCCTCACCCCTCACCTTCCTCACCCCTTCCCCCCTCACCCCCCTCACCCCCTCACCTCCCTCACCTCTATGGAAATTACAATACTTAAACTTCATGCTCCCTTTTAAAATCTTTCGATTTGAGACCCCCTTTCCCTTAGAGGGGGAGGGTACCTTTTGCAGTGTCATGCCTTAGCCAGGGAGAGTGAGGTCTCCATCGCTTTATACATAACTGTCAGTCTTTTATCTGTTAGGATGTATTTAACATTGATTACTGTCCTATAAAACTGCTAAAATAACTAATAAATACAGTAATGCCGACCGGTTAATTCAGTTGGTAGAGCACTGGACTACAATACAGGAGGTCGGGTTCAAACCCTTGCTGGACCAACACTCAAGGGTCTTTAAGTAATTGAGGAGAAACTTGCTGCCTTTGTAATGCCATCTACAAATGGTTAGACTTTCTAGGCTGATGTCTGATCTCACCATAGAGAAAATTGTAAACTGCCATGAAACTATGTGATTTGTGCAGCATATAAATCCATTACCATTACCATTAGTCTTCTCACATAAAACAATGAACCATAAGTCCTATCTCATAGTACTTTTACTTTATGTGACTCTGTGGGACGTAAAAGAACCACTAGGGATGTAACAAATCTCTGGTAGTGACCACCCCTAGTGTCTGTCTTAATTTGATATGCACATTAAAATATGGATGCAGTTCATAACTCAACTATTTACTTCATTGATTGAATGGTGTCCTGCAAAAGGGGTGTATATCACTATTTTGCCATTAAATCCAAAATATCCCTAAATTCACTCTACTTTGGCACATAGACTGGAAATGGTGTCAGAAATGAAGTTCTGCACTTATTTTGCGAGTAAAAAGCTAGGATCTGAAGGAGTAGCTTATGACTTTTCCCCAAAACTCAAGAAACAGAAACAAAAGGATCTGATACATGATTGATTTCTTTTGTTTGAGTTGATCCAGTTGTAGGCAAAAGTCATATGCTAATTTGCTGAATCCAGTCCTTGAAATATCAAAATAAGTGCAGAACTTCATTTCTGACACCGTAACCAGTCTGCATGCCAAAGTAGAGCGAATTTAAAGAGATTTGGATTTTGAGGCAAAAAAGCGATATATGCCCCTTTTGCGGAATACCCTTCAATTGTAAACTACACTACAAGCAGTCTGGTACAGTCCTGCAGTCAGTGTTGTAACATTTTCCCTGAAAAGCCCTGACAGGGGAGGATAGTTAAGTATGTATGTTATGCCAATGGTTATGTTAAACTGCCCAGCATTGTTAATTGTTAAGAATGCTGGACAGTTTAACTTAACCATTAGGCAGTTTTTTTGGTATCCGTCACTAAAGTCATTGGATTGTAAGTCTGTTAATGCTTATGAGTTTCAAAGTTTGCAATGCATTGTGGACAGTGTATCCCACACATGTACCCTGTTGGTACCTATTTTTAAAACTAAGTTTATAACCGCGACTGGTTAGCTACGCCGACCGGTTAGATCAGTGGCAGAGCACCGGACTACCATGCAGGAGGTCGCGGGTTCAAAACCTCGGCCGGACCAACACTCAGGGTCTTTAAAAATTGGGGAGAAATTGCTGCCTTTGTAATGACATCTACAAACGGTTAGACTTTCTAGTCTTCTTGGATAAGGACGATAAACCGTAGGCCCCATCTCACAACTCTTCATAATTCTCTGATAATGTGGGACGTAACAAAACTCTGCCTGTGACCACCCCTAGTGCTGACCTGTTCCATTCAGCAAGTGGCCGGCTTGGCGTGATGTCCCAAAAAGGCTTATGGTGTATGAGGCCACACGCATAACAGCCATTAGTCAATGGGACTTTGCCGAGTGTTGAAACCATGTAGATGTAGGTTGCATGTAGCCTGCGTAGCAAGTATTTCCGTTCAAACAGATTTTACTGCATTTTCACTGCGCAGAAACTGGAGTGAAAGCAACAAAATGAACCCTCTCCTGTCCTCCATTTTTTGTTCTCATCCCATTTTTGCGCACAGCCAGAATGTGGGAAACTTCGAACAGGAATGCTTGCTATGCAGGCTGGGTTGCGTGTCAAATCAGTTGTGAAAACTATCATCAATGCTTGTGTGTATTTCTCTCTAAGCTTCTTTATGCAATTGCATAAATTGCTTTCAAGGATCATTTCTTCGTTTCATTTCCACAATTCATATATGATTTAATTTATTTCATATATAATTTTAAATATTATATATAATATTAACTTACTGTACTAATCTTCTGCTTCTTGTTCTTTCTTCATGTAAGGTATTCCTTCATGTCCTTGTGGCAGATTAAATCTCTCCCAGTCCCCCAGCTTCTTGCTCCTGAAGCTCTGGTGGGGGTCTGGGTAACAAACAAACAGAAGTATCACAGGTTCACCAAGACAGAGCTCTTTCCTCATTGGTCACTTAAACTGGTGGCTGAGTGGTACTGGGTCAAGGTTACACGAGGAGGAGAACTGGTGACCGATTTGGATTCCCCACATAAAAAACCTTACGAACCACTTTTGATTGGACAATTTAGACCAATAGATGGCCTTAAGACTGCCACTTTGAGTTCAGCCAACATCTGCGAGTGTAATAAAGGCATCACAGACTCTGACACTAAGCGAGGTAGTGTGAATAACGAATCATCTCCACAAGTAAAAAGGAAAAAGATTGATTATAATAAATATGAAGGGACTGCAAGGTGTTCAGTGTGTGAAACTGAAAACAATATTGACTCAGTTACACCAGAAAGGACAATTACTTTTTCTAGATCAGCAAATAATTGGGATAATTTTCAACACAGTGAAAGAAAAAATGAACAGCCCAATGTGTTGGAAATGGCTGCTTCCCAGACTACAACTAAACTCTGCTTGAGTTGCCAAAAACGTTTGCTTGCAAGTGAAGAGGATGTGTCCCCTAACTCGACAAATGTGAGTGATGCTGATAAGCAAATTGATAGAGAAAAACTCTGCCAACGATAGATGGTCAAATGCCGAGAAAATGGGTTTCTGAAATGCGCACAAAGGTAAACTTGAAAAAATGTGACAGAAATGACAAACTTGTTAACAGCGAAACTGTTTCAGAGTCAACACTGGAAGGTTGTAATGTGTTACCTTATCATCAAGTTGTATGCAGTGTGCCTTGCAAGATCCACTCCAGGAAGCCACCTCTGAATGGTGAGTTAAATCCCTGTAATCTAAAGATATAGCAGAAAAGACCAAATGTTAGTCCATAAAAGCATTGTGAGCAAAATGCGACACCAGAAAGCACTGCTCAATAGCTTTCATTTGAATGATCACACTACGGAACTCAAACCTTGGAACCACCTTGCACAGCATAATAAACAGCACCACAGGAAAGTACTGCTCATTAGCTTTCATTTGAATGGTCATACTTACGGATTTCATCCACAGCCTCAAAACTTAGAACCACCTTGTACAGCATAATAAACAGCACCAGAGGAAAGTACTGCTCAGTAGCTTTCATTTGAATGTCACACTTACGGATTTCATCCACAGCCTCAAAACTTAGGACCACCTTGTACGGCATTATAAACAGCACCACAGGAAAGTACTGCTCAGTAGCTTTCTTGTGAATGGTTACACCTTAGGATTTCATCCACAGCCTTGCTAGTCAGGACCACCTTGTACGGCATTATGGACACAAGAAAGTTCTCCTGTGCCTTTCGAGCGAAAACAAATATGGTCCTTTATTGATACCTTAATCTTTTTGTTAAAGTTCTTTTTTTCCTTGTTTCATCCTTATACTTTTTGTACGTACCTTGGACACTGTAGCACTCACGATGCTGCTTCCCTTTTCAGAAATCCTCACCCAGTACGTACCTCCTCAGTCACGATGTCTTGAGATGTTTGCCCGAAATCTCACTCCTCACTGGACAAGCTGGGGAAACGAGGTAGGGCTCAGGTCTGCTTACCACCAGCTTAAAAAATATCCACGAATTTTCAACCACCAAGATAGAAAATTTCTCTTCCTGAAGGCCTATGCTTCCATCGCGAACTTCACGCGATTTTTTTCCACTCCTTGGGCAAAAAAAATCTGTAGCTCGATTTTCGGGCAGAAAGGCAATCGTGGGAACTACTTCATCTTTGAACACTTTTTTTAAACATGGCTGTGGTGCCATTTATGGCGTAATTAATAAGTAGTTAGCACCTAACTTATATGGCGTCAAACATAACTGCAGTTAAAGGAAATCTTAAATTTTTTACCTATAGTGAACAAGGGAGTGGTCACATTACCGAAATAACCAATTGCAGGTACGTGTATCGCCGTCTAAACTACAGCTAGTAGATCTGGTGTGACCGCATCCATTGCCTTTTCCCACGACAATGAAACAAAACACACCATTGCATTGGTGACAACATATTCAAAAAAAATAATGCGTGTATATTTTACGGAGGAAAACGAGCAATGTGTAAAATCTGACCCGCGAGTGTTTTAACTGTATAACCATTGAATTAGGGATGTATTAGTGTCGTGAAACCAAAAGCAAAGTGATTCCTTAGGCCAATCACAGCAGACACAAAGAGAGCAATGAGCCAATCAGAATTCGGAGCAATACGCCATTTTGCTAATGATCAGTTCCTGGTGAATTGTGGGGGCAAACGGCCATTTTAGGACGTAATTTGACCGTTTGCCCCACAAAGGACTGGATCTACCCACAATTCACCAGGAACTGATCATAATGGTGTATTGCAATACCAGCGCCAAGCGCGGGGGAAAATGCGTGCGTGAGCACGTGACCATTCCTTTCGTTTCCTTTGCTTGTCATTGGTTGAAAAAGCGTCGGGAGTCTAACCAATCACAGAGCGAAGCAAAGCAAACGCGAGTTACTTTCTTACAACTTTTTTTCATCAGGTACTGAAGTTCCAGAATATCGAATATTTTGAGCAGTTGACTCCAGAAGAAGACGAACAGAACCTAAATCCAGTGTAGACTGACTGTTCCTGTATGATTTATACTTAGCAGACGCGACAATAAAATTAAATAAGTTTCTTTGTTTGTTTATTGTAGCTCTATCACACTGTATTCTCTTAAGAAAATCCCTTAAATTCGTATCTATTGAAATACGTAAAAGAGGCATAAAAACGCCATAAACAAACGCGACCCCAAGGAGATAATTGCACTGATGACAGCACGTTACCCTGATAAAGTCTCTTATACCGTATTTCCTCGAATAAGCGCCCACGCTCCAATAAGAGCCCTCCCCCCAATAAGCGCCCACCTCCTCGTAAAAAAAGTAGGGAGAAAAGGAAAACCTGTTTCCATTGTTACTTGATTTGAAATCTTTTAAGTTTCAACTACTCCTGCATCAGTGCATGTAGGACAACAGTCTATTTCCAGTTATTTCTATCTCTGTTATTTCTTCTCTCCTTGTGCTCGCAGAGTTCTTTTGTGTGCATTAGCCAAAATAGATTTACAGTTCGTTTTAAGAAAAACTTAAAATAACCGCCCACCTTTTGGCCGAAATTTTAAAGAAGCGCTGCGGGCCGGCGCTTATTCGAGACAATACGGTACCTGTTGTTACTACACATCTGTTGTGCGCATGTCGGTAAGTAGTATAGTATGCACCGTTTAGGCCACTTTTTTGCGGTGGTTTCTCATTAATTTGCGGTTGAATACATTAACGTCGATGACGTCATGCATAGACAATCCCACGCGTGTTCATTACCTTAACTCCACGCGTGTACCCTCACGCACTATGTTCATTGGAATTATCCTTGTTTAGGGCTAGTTTGGCCTAGTAGCCCAGTTAAATCATTAATATTCAAACTGCCCAGGTAAAAGTGCGTTCCTGCATACTAATAAAGGGATAGGCATACTAATGAGCGTCACTCTAATACGATGGCAACAAAAGACTTGCCTTGACTTGCCCGGGCTCCTTTAACCCTGACTGGTTATTGAGAACTCTATGATATTTCCAAAATGAAAAAACGCGCTTTTCGTTGGTAGCGTCAATCTTGCTTTCCGCTCCGTCATGCAAATGATCCAGACTGCCCCATATTTGCATACCAACTTTACAGTAAAGAAGCCCATGGGACACCCTTGAAACCACTGGCATTGAAATAACAACAATAAGAGTTCGGAGGGATCAATTAAATGAATTACACGTTTCTTGAGTGACAAACAAACTTTATTGCTTTTTCTCAGCGAATACAAAAACAATACAGAAAGTGATTTGAAGTGAATAAAAATGCATTTATTCACACAACTACGAAATGCTTAGCACAAAGTATCAGGAAATTAGGATGCAATCAATCGTCTTGATATTTGGAACACTTATACGGTTACTTCCTGTGTAAACGTCGAGATCGTCTTGAAAGCTTTTTCGGTTCATCGTCGATGTAATTCACAAATTTTAATTGTGGGCGTTTACGCTTTCTTGCTGGAGACAGCGTTTCGACTGTGGGAGGGGAGGGGGGGGGGTGTCAAGATCGACGGAGGGAGGAAAGGAGGTGCGGGCGTGGAGGTTGCCATGGTAGATAAGGAATGTGGGGCTGGCTCCTTTACCGTTGGTTCAGGTGCTGGCGCTTGGCCACGAGTCGGTTCTATCGTTATTGGTGGCACTGTTGGTAAATTGTTTACCATAGCCTCGTTAGAAATGTGTTCCCGCCCTTGAGGTTGAGGCAGAATTGTTGCTTCAGGTGTTAAGGAATTGAGCTGGTGTTTATATGTTAAAAACTTGTTTTGCAACTGCATGTACTGCCTCGCTCTTTCGTCGTCTCCAAGGTTTGTACGATACAGAAGGTTATCCATATTATTCTGAATGCGCTGCATCTCCGGAATTACCGGGGGAACCATCTGGGTTTGCTGCTTGAGATACTGAAGCAGTTCCAGGGAATGTTACTCTCTTCGATGCTTTTGTCGAATCTTTCTTCGGCAGGTAATACATTTGTTCGCAATCTGCAACTATCGGGAATCGTTGGCTTGAGATCAACAAAAAGATAGCCAAATGGTCTTCACACCGCTTCTTCGTAGTCTTTCGTAAAAACAAACCAGTTTCTCTTGGGTACATTTGTTTGGCTTAAGTCAAACTCTGCAGTTTATCCCGAGGACTCTTGAAAAGGACCAAGTAATGACTGTTTAAGCTGATGCTTCGGTTGCCTTTGCCTTGCTGAAACAGATTTTGTACAATGTAAATAACGCTCAGGTTTCAATGATGAGATCCTTTTGTAAACAGTTTCACGATCCGATTATCACTTCCTGCTTCAATCATTTGGTCGTCGATGACAATCAAGTTGCGGATGTTGACATTCAAATAGGAATTATCGTCTAGAGAAGGCGGAATCACCTTGACAAATGCGATTGTCGGTGTCATCAGGGGCACCCAACGAGCCAAATCAGCCAAAAGCTATAGAAAGGTACTTTTAAGTACCCTATGTTGTTTGAAGTATGTTTAAAGTGATGTTTTCAATAGCTAGAAGAATTTCATCTGTTCGGATTTCCTAGCTGAAAATTTAATTGCCCGAAAATGTTAGGGAACAAAATCTTCCTTTGAGAAAATCCTAGATGAACTTAACTTTCAAGGGAACTATTTTTCTTTCCGAAAATGCTAGCTGACGTTTTTGACTGCCAAAAACAGCAATAACGACCTTTCCGAAAACCTCAGGGGCTATGATTTCCACATTACGAATCTTTTAGCCCACGTTTTACTAACGAAAATCCGAGTGCAATCTTTAATCTACTCCGAAAGCCTAAGGCGAACTACCCTCCACCGAACAGATATCTACCGAAACGTGTCGCTCCCCTGTGTCATCATCAATAACTGGGTATAAGCGGGTTGCCACTGTGAATAACACCAGATGATTCTCTCCGGTGGCTGATCGATAACGTTTTGAGCTCGTTGTAACAGTGATTGCACCCAGAACGTTTTTCCCGAGCCAGTCATCTCTGCAACCATGCAGGTAAATGGATGAACCATTTGAAACCACTGACACTTTTCTTGAGACATCGGTATAACTGTAACGAAATCGGAATAACTGTGTTTGCTGTTAATGTGTCTCTGCATACTAACCTCTCCGGAAAAAAACCTTTTGACAAACAGGACAGGGCCAACTCATGTGAACTGAATCGAAGCTTAACATCAACTGACAAAATGTGTAATGTTTCCTAATCATATAGGCTTCAGCCACCACAATTGTATTGTTTTCCACCGCCAACACAACCATCACCACCACAATTCTATTGTTTTCCACCGCCACCACCACCACCACCGCCACAGTTCTTTTGTTCTATTGTCCCTTATAACGACGATGTTTCCAAACCCCGCGCCCTCAAAACATTTGTAGACGGGTTGGCAGAGTTAGGAGTTAATAAACATTTGATAAAGAATAAGAAAATTTTGGCTGAGCTGATGGAAAAAGAACGACCCTATCGAGATAAAGAAGGTGAGGGCAGTGGTGACGAAGAAATGGTTTCCGAAAGCAGTGATGTTGAAGATGGCAGAGAAACCGATCTGGAGCATGAAGGAAATTCAGGCCCCGTCCACACGTATCCGGCGATTTTTGTATCCGCAAATTTTCTTATGCGGATACACCTAGCGTCAACACGTGTCCGCCGTATACGACCGGTGTATCCGGAGATTTCTGTATACGCTCTCCAGAGTGGAAATTTCTATATTCGCTGTGTATCCGGATACGTGTGGACGCTCGTATCCGTATATTTTTGTATACGCTGACGTCACAGTATCAAAACCAGTCTTTTTCCGGATTCTGTGTAATGCGCATGCTCTGTTGACTAATCCTTTGAGATGTTCGGATACGAATCGGATACGTGTGGACGGTCGTATACGATTCGTATACGCTACGTGTGCACGCAGATATTGTTGTATCCGCATAAAAAAATTTGCGGATACAAAAATCTCCGGATACATGTGGACGGGGCCTCAGACGTTGAATATTCCCAAGAGAGCGCAAGTCCAGAGATTTTGCGTCAAGGAAAAGGCTCTTGCTACCATTGTAACGGAGAAAACATCTACCAAACCGCAGTAGTGAAATGCCCAAGATGCCACTGGCATGATGGTTATAAGATTTGTCCGATTTGCGCATACAAAATTCCTGTTGATCGTAAACACTCGACGGATGGATTTATTTGCTGCGCTGATTGTCACGCTGTGAAACACATTAATTCAGAAACTTTTAAGAAGAGTCATTATCCTCCAAGCGAAGATGAAGACGATTGATTTTTCCTCCACACGAAGTTTAAGAGGATGACTGACGTTTATTCATTTCAAATCACTTTCTGTATTGTTTTTGTATTCGCTGAGAAAAAGCAATAAGGCTTATGTTTGTCTCTCAAGAAACGTGTAATTCATTTAATTGACCTCTCCGAACTCTTATTGTTGTTATTTCAATGGCAGTGGTTTCAAGGGTGTCCGATGGGCTTCTTTTACTGTAAAGTTGGTATGCAAATATGGGGCAGTTTGGATCATTTGCGTAATGCGTGACGGAGCGGAAAGCAAGATTGACGCTACCAACGAAAAGCGCTTTTTTTTTTATTTTGGAAAGATCATAGTGTTCTCAATAAACCAATCAGGGTTAAAGGAGCCCGGGCAAGTCTAGGCAAGTCTTTTGTTGCCATGGTATTAGAGTGACGCTCATTAGTATGCTTATCCCTTTATCAGTATGCAGGAACGCACTTTTACCTGGGCAGTTTGAATATTAATGATTTAACTGGGCTACTAGGCCAAAACAAGGATAATTCCAATGAACATAGTGCGTGAGGGTACACGCGTGGAGTTAAGGTAATGGAACACGCGTGGGATTATTTTTCGGAACTCTTACTGAGATGCCTATTCATGACGTCATCGACGTTAATGATTCCACCGCAAATTAATGAGAAACCACCGCAAAAAAGTGGCCTAAACGGTGCATACTATACTACTTCGGTACTGCCGGGGAAACGTGATTAGGGTTTTTCGTGATTTAGGATTTTGTTTTGTGAGACCTGCTTTTCCCGCATAGCCATAAAACACTAAAAAATACCCCCGTATTTGGTGGCACTGTCCTTAGAGCGGTGACAATAGCGATCTACTCATGATCAGTCTTACAATTAAGAGGTTATTCATATATAGAATGAAACAACCTTTTTCAGTGGTGGTATACAATTAACTTGCGAAATCGCTCGAAATATCGCCTGATACTTAGCCGACGAGGCAGTAGGCCTAGTTGGCCCTAGTTGGCTAAAATCAGGGAATAACCCAGCCTAGTCCCTAGGCGTTCTTGGCTGGTCAAAGGTCAAACCAACTGTCAGCGGTGACGTCACCAAGAGAGACTCTCACCCACTCCTTCTCAGACTTCGCGCGGACAAGGGTGGAAAGAGGGAACACCTAAGGACTAGGCTGGGGATAAAAAGATCCGCAAGATAGAGCAGGATAATTGCTTTATTCAGTATTCAACACCCCTTGGAAATTTTAGCTTTATTTCCGACTGGAAATAAATACCGCCAAAACTGAGGCAATGTGGCTTGGGCAATGCAAAAATAACGAAGACACGCCCTTTGGTTTTAATTGGCCAAAGGAACCAATACTCTCTCTCGGAGTTTTTTTCTCGCACAATTGTACGCATGCCGCGGAGCTAAATTTTGGCGCTAAAGTACGAGATTTGGAAGAAACTTTAAGCACTTGGAAAAGAAGAAAACTCACGCTCTACGGAAAAATTAACATTCTTAAAACACTAGGGCTATCAAAACTGATATACAACGCTTCTGTTTTGGATGTCCCCAAGCAATATGTAGAACAAATAAACAAGATTACTTTCAATTTCATCTGGGACGGTAAGCCCGCAAAAGTTAAAAGAAGCACAATCATAGGAGAAAGAGCGAAAGGAGGGTTAAAAATGTGCGACTTGGCAATCATGGAGAATGCTTTGAAAATTGCGTGGATTAAAAGAATCCAAAACGAGGTCACATCTTCTTGGAAAATTATTCCTGACTTCATGGTTCAACACTACGGTGACCTCTCTTTCTTGACCAAATGCAATTACGACCCTAGTTTGCTCTCGCTGGAACACCTTCCCTCTTTCTACCGATCAATTCTGGTGTATTGGCATGATTTTAAAAACTCGAAACAAAATGAAGCAGACCTTAAAAATGAAATTCTCTGGAATAATCGCAATATTTTAATAAATAAGAAACCAGTTTTCTATAAAAGATGGTTTTCGCACAAGATCGTCTACATACGTGATTTATTGAACAGACATGGAAATTTCTGTAACTACCCTGAGTTCAAGACGTTGCACAACCTAGAAGTACCTTTTACTACCTTTTATGGTTTGGTAGATGCCATTCCATCTTTATGGAAAAAAACAATAACCCAGCAGGTTCATACTAACGCTGTCGAAAACCCCGTAACAAACTCCTCCACAAGTTCTATCTACTTGACACTTGACAATCTTAACATTTACTTTTAAACCGCCAACTTCCCAGACTAAAATTTTGAGACATGGCTCTACCGAAAAAACCCTTGACAAGGTATACCTGTTTCCGTTTAAAATTACTAAAGAAGTCAAATTACACACAACATTCTTCCCACTCAATTTAGTTTACACCGCGATGGAATAGCTGAAAGTGACTTTTGCCCTCTGTCAGTGCAAAAATGAAAAACAAACTATAAACCACTTGTTTGTCATCTGCACTGAATTGCTTTCTTTGAATCAAAGTATTATACTTAACGGTTTTTTTTGAAAAATCTTCATACTGGCAGGCATTAAACTACTCAATACTCATAGCAAAATACCACATCGTTTGTACAAGTAAAGGCAAGGGTGTACTGAGCTTCCAGAGCTTCCTTCTACGACTTTCCGATAAAATTCAGACTTTAGAGCAGATTGCGGTCGCTAATAAGTGCTTATCAAACTTTCGTCTTAGATGGGCAGTTCTTCTTCCTTAAAAAGTGCTCTATATAAATATCCTTTTGTCAAGCTGCGTTCACAAAGAAACCCTAAAATTTTCACTGCTGCAACCTTTAAATCTAATGTAATCAGTAATTTTCTTCATCACCTGTCTTATATTTTGACCAGATTTGTATATATTCCGTGTAAAATGCGTAAATCTGTATTTTTGGTTTGGTAGTTTTCTGTTGTCGTTATAGCGCGGACAAATCGAAAATCAAGTGCTTTGTGATCCGTTCATCGGTATACACACTCCCCTAAATGCTCGCACCATGTGCGTACGGATAGAAAATAAATACAAGTGACTAGTGTGATATACCATAGCAGCGCTCCAAAGCATTGGATAACCATAACTAAGGCTATGTCTACACTATACCGGATAGCTCTTGTGCCGGCACGAAAACCATACCGGATAGGGCTTTTGTTCAGATTCAAAACGATGATTTCGACACGATTTTTGCGTCGGAGCGATGCTGGGCCGCTGCGGTCTTGAAAGTGAATCGTCACATATCGGATAGGTTTTCGTGACAATTTCTGGAGTAGTGTGAACGGAGAATCGAACCGAAACGGAAATCAACAACGAGGAGCAAAAATTGGATTCTAGTGGAAAGATAGCGGCGGTTTTGGGCCACTGCCGTTCACACCACGCCGTAGTATTTTTCACAACGGCATAAAATGCTATCCGGCATAGTGTAGACATAGCCTAATATTGAAAGATTTGTCCCGGGGGACGAAATTTTTTCCACGAGCGCATAAAAATTGTCAACAAAATGTTTTAAGGAATACTTACCAACGAAAACCCGTCCTCTAAGTCGCAAGTGTCAGTTCAAGTTTCTGATATTGTCAAGAAATAAACCCACATAACTTGCTGTTCAGAGAGAGGTATCGTAAACTGACCGGACCGTGGAGGCAATTACTCGTGGCAAT
Source organism: Pachyseris speciosa (assembly GCA_016490735.1). Classification (NCBI taxonomy): domain Eukaryota; kingdom Metazoa; phylum Cnidaria; class Anthozoa; order Scleractinia; family Pachyseridae; genus Pachyseris; species Pachyseris speciosa. The sequence continues at coordinate 183,809 of JAEMWC010000922.1, forward strand.
CACAACACAGTCGGACAGAGCAATAAAGCAATCAGAGTCCGTAGCAAATGTGTGCAATCGGTGCTAAGCACGGCGAAAGCGTGCACGCTTGCCACGATTGATTCTGATTTTACTTCTCATTGGTTGAGAAAGTGGTGCGTGTTTTGCCAACCAATCATAGGGTGCAACTAATCAAACACAAAATAAACAGGAACAAGACGCTCTGTGAGCGTTAACTCGGGATACTTTTTTGTTCCAGAAGCCGGACGCACGCTTTCTGATTCTCGAAACTATCCGGCTAATGGTTTGCTTTTTGTTCACGTTCGAGCAAAGCTCGTTAAACCGTTTTGAGAGTTGCCATCCATATTCGTTGTCAGCTGTTGTTGTTTACTTCAAGATTAAGTGGCACCATCTGGAGTTTTTTTTCTCTCTGCGAAGCTTGAAAACAAACTCGAAAACACAAGGCGAATCGTTTCCGTGTATGTGACATGTTTCTCAGAAGCAACCCAGATGTCGCGCATTGTAAAAAGAACTTGAAATTCAAACTGCTCTATTTTCAAAACAAAGCGTGTTACTTGGCTTAAATGTCATTTACCTGATGAAGGTAAAAAATCTAAATGTTTAATTTTAGTTTTTTTTTTCTGACGCATGTGAAAACCAAAAATTCGCAAACTTGTCTCTAAATATAGAACTGTCACAGCGATTGAGTTGTGGTATAATCCGGATCAAATTACATCAAAACAACTTTGCGATTATCTAAATATAGAACTGTCACACGTTCTAATTCGAGTCGATACTCACAGCACGTGCGAGGCTTCCAACCTTGTCTTAAATTCGGCAAACCTTTTCACACGGACAGTCCGTACTGTATTAAAATCCAGCTTCACAACTTTACAAAGATATGTGTAGGAAAATTTGTTCCGCGGTCGAAGTGGATTATTTAACAATGACTGTTCACTTGCGGTCACGTATTAAATGGAAGGTATCACATTACGAAAACAAAATCTGCAAAATCTGTAATTTTTCTGTCACAGCATTCGATTTCGACTTGTGATATCGATTAGCGATAAGCACTACACGTGCGAGGCTTCCAACTTTTTCTTAACACTCGGCAAACCTTTTCACGGGGACAGACTGTGCTGTCTTAAAATATCTAGCTTCACAACTCAAACACGATGAATGAACGTAATTGTATTGTGCATTTTGCTGCAGAGGAAAAAAAAAAAAAAAAAAAGACTGAAATCTGACACATTTTATAACTCGGTGCACTTACAGTATCCCGAGTAATAAAGCAATTAAAAGTCTACTAAAAACAAACTTTTAATTCAAATTCATCAATAAATGAATTCCTGAGGAAATCACTCCCTTGAAGGATGTTAGCGGGCATTTTTTTTTTGAGGGGGGAGGGGCGGGGGATTAGTCCTATTCCGGTTTATTGGGTAAGAGAGCATAAGTCGAATAACGTTTATTTCGTTCGATCCTAAAACGGAATATGTCCCCCCAAAAACAAACAAACAAAAAATACGATTTCCGTCTATTCTCTGATTGCACCTGATGTCACGGCAGCCATGTTGGTGCCCAGAACAATAGCGAAAAAGTCTTTTGGGAATTTGACTCTATTATTATGCAAACCTTGAGCTACATGTTTCTATTGTTTTGGCACCAACATGGCCGTCTTATTACGTGAGTGCAATCAAAGAATTCAGGAACAGTTCCAAAAAATGTCCTTGGATATGTGATGCTAATTAACATCAACTTTAGTGAACTTTTGCTTTGAATTCCTCCAAGAATTATTAGCGCTTTGCAGAGAAAACAGACACTGGAAAGAAATTTTCATTAGATATCAAAACACCTCGAAGACGATCAAAAAAATCCGCCGGCTTTGCGCTCCCAGTGTTTGGATATCTCATGAAACAATCTCAAGCTCGCTCGTGTTTGATCACTTCACAGTTTTGTCGGGGCTCCAAAAACTTTCATCGCCACTTAGCAGGCAATGCCGCCTAAAGATTCGATACGCCAATTTCCTCCTTATCAAAGTTTGCTGCGGCGCATTTGAGTGACATTCGATACTTTAGAGCGTTGAACATCCAAAAAAAACGTCAAGGAAAGTTCATCAGAGGTTCCGATGGGGAAGATCTACAGCATCTCAGATGTATCACTGAAAGGCAGCAATTAAGCAAAATGACCTCGACTCCTCTGGAGCTCATTTATAAACTTCACATGTATGCGTGGTACGTTGCTTGATCACGAAAAAAATCACTGTAAATAGATTGTCGTGAGGGGGAGGGGTGGGGAAGATGAACAACAGGGATACACCAATCAAACACTTTTAAAAATGGTTATATAAAGGTCTGAAATAAGGTAGAAATTTCGCAATTATGGTCGGAAGTAGGTGAAGTGCTTTGTACTGGTTTGAAAAAGGATGAGTATAGAATTTAAACTGAGTTGAAATTGAGCAAATAAAGCTGATTTGAAATGATTTGGGGCAGAAATATAGCGGAGAGGATTTGAATAGTTTTTGGATCTCGAGTAGGTTATAAATGTTTCGTACGAGAAAGTGTTGGCACCAGCTTTTTATTTAGCCCAGCATGCAAGTTCCGATGGCAGAAAACCGAGTGAGCTCATCTGTCGTTCACCGATGCGCGGTGATCATGAAAAGAATTTCTAATTAGGAAGATTTCTTGACCATATACTTTTTTTAAAGAATTGGGATTGTGGTCATTTAATAAGACATTTAAATAAACAAAGTCTTTCTTCCGTTTTTTGTTCAAAAAGGTATATATTTCTGGTAAGAGGCTGATCGCTGATGCGGCTTGGTTCTGTTCAGACATGTTCTACACCATGAAGCGATTCGCTTCTGTGCAGGCTTAGCTGCCCTTATTTTATTTTTCCACACTTACGAACTATTTACCGATCCGAAACAAAACAAAAATTAAAGCGTGTTTTAAAATACACTCCCTGTCCCGCCCCCCGACCTCCCCTCTCAGCCCCACCCCTCAGTCACCCCCTAAGGAAAGGAAAGCAAGACAGCGATTTGCACTGAAATCTGGACTAAGTTAAAGAAACAAAATAAATAGTCCGCTGTTTCCTTCCGTTGCGCTTGTATCAAAATAACCTGACAATCTGGATCGAGTAAACGAGCCAAGCTACTCGACTATCTCTTAATTAAAGCTGTTGACAAGTGACATTAACAAATATTTAAGCAATAATTCCTGTCAAAGAGCTTTCATAACACGGTGAAACTTGAGGCCAGAAACATTCGCGTTTTTTTCTCCAGCCCATTAAATGTCGTGCAATTTTGACATTGCCGTCATTTCTAACTGCTTTCGATGTGTTTAATTGCCCTAATGCGCAATAAATATTTCTTACATTAGCTATAAAAGAAATTGGAAAACAAGGAAATATGTCCTCGTGATAAGAAAGTTTCTATAAGAAATGTAATATTCCTGTTAGGAATTCATTCTTGAACTTAAAGGTTATCAGTAAAAAGTCTTGGCGTTTAGCCGATGGGGTTCAGTAAATTCCGAAATATGCCGACAACCTTGCTTTGTTTAACTGTTTAAAACAAGCGCTTTTACTTTACCTTCGCAAATGATAATTTAACTGAAATTTTCATAGACGTGCTTTATTTTTCAAACACGTTCTTCAAGGTATACAGAGAAAAAAGTTCACTTTTAATATCTTTACCCGTTCCAGTGAGGTTGATAGAATTAAATGTTCGATAAAAATCTTTATAGCTTGATAACGAAAAAGAAATCGGAGAATTGAAGTAATCTCGCCAAAGATCAGAAATATACCTGTAAAGCACATGTTTTCATAAACTGAATGACGTCCGGAAGACACAAATACGGTACACATTTTATCGGGTTTGGGGGTATTTTTGAAACCGAGTGCTTTTCGGTTTTGTTATTCCAAAAACCGGAACTATTTTTCCAGATGAACTTAAGACAAACAATATACTTTTCTCTCCGTAAGTCGGTTTCGTGTATGTTTGTTTTTCTTCCGGCTATATCTTTCAAGCTGCAAGGCAATAAACTTTTAAACGGAATGTTCATAATAATACTTGAGACCGATGCCAATAGGGTTACAAGCATACTCATGAAGCCGCGCAAAATTCCTGGCGTTTACTCTCCCAAATCCCAAATGACATCCACTGCTTTATTGTCTTGTGAGTCGACAAGCTGTAATTGTAACGAGCACAGTTTATACACGAAATTTATTCTTGAAAACTTATTCGTCTTCTTCGTCAAGCTCTATCTCAGTCGCCAGCGACTCCACGCTTACATGCTCCAAGTCTAACTTCGCAGACAAAACTCCGCCCTCGCTAGACGATGCAGAGCTTGAACTCGGAGAGTCCTTTGACGAATCAAAGACGCTATTTGAGCAAACGTCAGCCTCGTTAGAGTCCATTCCTTTAAGCACAGAGCTTAAAAACGTGATGTACTTCATAGCTAGCTTAAGAATCTCGTGTTTTGAAAGTTTTTTGTCCGCTGGGTAGGTAGGGAGTAGTTTTCTGAGTTCACCGAATGCCATGTTAACATGATGCTGTCGCCATCTTTCTCGGCTGTTTGTAAAATTCCTTCGATTTTGGAACGGCAATTCAAAGCCAAAACTTATGGGTCTTCTTCTTATTGTTGTGCCGAAATATCCTACGGGTATTGACGCACTGCTGTAGTAATACGGGGAAATATCACACCTGCGGGTTCGCGTGTAACTCAGTGGCGTGTTGTTTCTCCAAGACATGTTCAATTGCGTGATCCTTATAAAAATATTGATGCGCAGAAGAACTGCTAACAAGCCTCAAATTGCAGTGTTTCCCTCCAGATTGACATATCACTGTACAGACATGTGAAGCAAGCGGTTTGGCATCAGAGGTAAAGTTGTATGTATCGCCCGTGCGTGCAATAAAAAACAATGTCTGACTGATACGATTCACGAGTTTCCCCTGGCTTAGTTTACTGGAAATAGAAAGCCCTTGAGATAAGTTTCGCTATTTGTCAAAGCGATATCTCGCCTTGTTTTGATAAATATCGAAATATTGTCATTTTGCGCCAATCCGGTGTCGTATCGACTGAGTCTGTATCAGCCAGATCTAAAGCCTCAGAGATTGAATTAATTACACCTCCTTCGCAAACTGCACAAAACATAGTCTTCCTTGTTTGAAAAAAATGGAACAAAAATTAGGGATCTCACGTGGCTTTTAACAGCAAAGTTTTACAGTTTTGGACAGCCAAAGAAATGGTTATCAAACAAGCTGTGTTACACATGTCTGTTTGGGCGGACCCGTGAAGGAATGAGCACAATGTTTAGTTTTCGGCCATGCAGCAGAAATGGCCTGACTAATTAACAACTTACTTTCATGTTTTTTTAACCTTGCGAGCCAAGAGGAGCAATTAAGGTTGTTTGAGGACACCGCTAGGCCGGGTTCAATCTTCTAAACAAACTACTTTTCATATTTCAAGTATAAAGTGGATTAACATACTTGATCTTCGGCCATGCAAACAATTTCACAACAACCACATCATGATCTGGAAGATTTCTGAATTGCTCGGGTTTGAAATACCATCAGATAAAAAGCCTCTAATTAGCTTTACTGTCTTTTATAATCCGGGCTAATTACAGTTAAGTACGTTATTCCCTTGTGAAAACTATTTAGAGGAGCTTACTTTTAAATCTTTCCCTAGCTCGTGATTGCAGAGGCATGCGCCAGATCGTGACTCCAAGAAATCGTCATAACTTTCAAGTCCACTTAAAGAAAATGCTGAAGTGTGTCTTAAAATCAATCACAGCACCGTAGGCTTTGCTACTTTTGAAACCAAACCACAATGATAAATGGTCTATTAATTTCTTGAGGCGGGAGTTAACCTAAACATCGTTTTTTAACCGCTCAATATGGATTTCACGTTGATATCTCGTTCGCGTTTCAAGCAATCAAAAATCCCTCTGCTCATCTCAAAAAGCTATGTTGTGGAATATTTAGTGAATTTTTTTAGAGATTTTTGCGTATATTTGGGAAGCGATAATTTTTCTCAAAGGATTAGTTAAATCAGGGGGCCATGAATATTCATGGCTCCTGGTTAAATTTAGGAAAATAGGAAATATTGAAGATTTGAGGAAGGTTTAAAATAGGAATTTGAAGTTAGAAATTGGTTGACGGACACCAGACAGTTCCACAGCAACCAGCAGTGCCTTTTTGGGGTGGCAACTAACTGGAAGTGTTTCAAAACATTTTTACTTCATTACAATCCCTTCTAAATTCACGTTTACCCCCACCTTAAACTTGTCTGCAACTTTCAGAAAATTAATTGAAAGCCACAAGGCCGATCTTGCCTCGAAAGTCACATAGTCTCAGTTGTTGAAATGAGGTTTATAACCTAGAATTGTCCCTCAGTAAAACATTGTTTAGTTCTGCCTGTAACTAAATCAGATCGACATCTCCAATGAGCATCACATTTTCCTGATTGTGGCCCAGTTAGTGGAAGAAAGGCCCCGGGGGGGGGGGGTGAGGGTACTCCCAGAAAATTTGGGTGGGGGTGTGCGGCCGGCTAGCTTCCTGAAACCCTTACCCTATTTCAGACCCAAATCTGCAATTTTCCCTACCCTATTTCAGACCTGACCAAAAATTTGATACCCTATTTCAGACCCATTTCACGTACACGGTTGGCTTAAACATAATTAAAAGACAAAAAAGAAGGGCTTTTGTTGACGGTCTTATCGCCTAATGATGAAGAAGTAGCTTCTTCTAAAAAAACATACTCAGTTCAAGACTAGATTGCACAAACCATACCCTATTTCAGACCAAAATGGTCGAAATTGATACGCTATCTCAGACCAAAACGGCTAAATAACGATACCCTTTTGGGCCACACATACCTATTTTTCCCAAATAAGGGAGTATCCCTCCCACCCCAGGAAGAAAGGACTCCTCCTAACATCCCAAGCACGATTATGACCTCGATCTTGTAAAGCTTATCCCCTTTGATCCAAACTTAATCAGATCAGTTAAGGCAGATATTTTTTTTAAAAAATGGCCTAAAAAGGGAAAACTACAGAGCTATTCCAGAAGAAATAAGATCACTCGTCAACGCTACCGTGACACTTTTAAATAAAACATTTACGGTGTAATACCTATAGGTAACTTCATACCGCTGAACAGAATTCCGTAGCTTAAAAGTGTAATTTTCGTTCAATAAAGTCTCTAAAAACCTTTAAACTGAGATAACAAAAGTTGAGCCACAACTAAACCGTACACACTTCTCTAGCTGAACTGAAACATTAACCGAAAAGCAGAGAGGCAAACGTTGTGTAAATAGATTTCTCAAGACGAAAATACCGCTCGGAAAGTTAACCACTAAAACTCACCAGTCTCCCGTTTCTCGTACCGCGGGAAGATGGTCGTCATCAATATTTTTTAAATCTCTGATAATTTGTTACTGTGGTTTTTGTTGTCCTTGCTATTACCATTGTAAAAAAATTTCGAATATTTGAAATATTTTATCAGGTCAACGTGCAAAGTTGGGATTGATTTGGCACCACAACTGACACAGATTTGTTTTTGTAACTCGAAAGAAAAGGTCGAGGTTTTTTTTATGCATGCCATAAACGAAAAACACATGTCAATGGACGCGTACTGCGCGCGCTCAGAGCGCGAACGGCACGCGGTTTCACCACTCAGCGTCGTCACACACAAGAGCTGCGTCAGCTACCCTTCACCTTAAGAGTCTGCCAGCCATAAGATCAGCGCTTTTCACTGTAAGATGCATTTAAATCTGTCTTGTTTACCTTCCAAACAGATCCAAAATAAACTATAGAGCATGCAATTAAAATCGAAAAACCACAGACTTGATAAGTACGTTAAACATCGTCGTTAAGTTTAGGAATAATAACTTCCGATCCGTGAAGCTTGCTTACTGATCCTTTTATGGCGCTCAGCTGGAGAATTTTACAAGTTTCAGTTATCTTTGCCTTCGACTGATTAGAGATAACCTTTTAAAACAAGCTCATTAAATTCTTGAACCCTTAATTCCCGTGCATCATTTTACAGGGTGATATATTTCTCCATATTTACCTCGTACCGTATTAAGGTATTAAAGTTATCTACCCGTCGCATCTCTGTGAAGTTGCGGTATTTCCTTGGCTCTGTCGCCAATATGTCCGCGTACCCAGTAAATAAGCACGCAGTAAAGGATTGGGCTTCATGGCGCATGTTTGCAGGATTTTGTTTCACCCAAGAGCACGTAGAACCATGGACTATGGTATAACTCATGATAGCCGGCGACGCGCAAAAATAAAGCCAAATGCAGCAAACAGCACCACAGGAAACAGAGGAAAGTACTGCTCAGTACTGTTCATTTGAATGGTCACATTTTAGGATTTGATCCACAGACTCAAAAGTTAGAATTACCTTGTACAGCATAATAAACAACCACAGGAAAGTACTGCTCAGTAGCTTTCATTTGAATGGTTACACTTTAGGATTTGATCCACAGACTCAAAACTCAGAACCACTTCGTACACCATAATAAACAGCACCAAAGGAAGGCACTGCTCAGTAGCTTTCATGTAAATTAAATGTCACACTTTAGGATTTCATCCACAGACTCAAACGTCAGAGCCACTTGCTAGCCTCACAAATAGCACCGCAGGATGGTATGTTGAAAGCACACTACTGCTTACTGTATCTTTCAATCGAATACCCACCAGTTAGGATTTCATCTTTGAAGATCGCGTTTGATTGATCCGATAGCTGAAGATAATAAACCAAAGCAGGAAATATGGTGGTATTTGAACTCTATGTATTCATATCAAAGCAGCTTATAACACAGGCCTTCATTTCTTACAAGGGAAAGGACGGACGTAGGTTACGTTATGAGGACAGATTTATCTATTTTTAGCCAGCTTTTATCTAGTGTATAAACTAAGTTCTTAATCCACGGTATAGAATTGATTATGGGGTCAGAGGTCCGTGGGAACCAAAATTACTACCATGTATTAGCAACAGAAAGCGATCTGCTTTTCGTTTACAATTATAAGCGCAGTTTATACTGAACACAATTGACACAATTCTCCAGGAGTCTATTTCTCAAAATACCCGAAGAGTTTTAGCTCCCGGAAAGTATCTTTTAGGTTCGTTTCTCATCAATTTGTGGTAGTTTTCCTGCAAAGTAGCTTCATGTGCGTGTATTGATTACTCTCTCTACTTTTCTAAACTTTTCCCCCTTCTAATTCGTCAAAATGGGATGCATTTTGATGAACATTGAACACATGAAATAAATTATCGGGCCCGAAATGTCTGCTGGAGTTTTGAGAACGGCATGCCAGCTCGGTAGCAACTGAACGGTTAAATTTTTAGCAAGGATACTTTTTGAGCATCCTAATGCATTTTTCACTAGGCAAAAGCAAAATATCTGACTTGTAGTGTCCAGGGCCCGGTTGTTCAAAAGCCGATTCATAACCCTGACCAATGAGTTTCTTTCTCTATCCACAAACGTTGTTCAACGCTGATATTCTGCAAAATGTTAGATTAGAGGACGTCAATCCTGAAAAGCAAAAACCAGCAAAAGCAACTTTCATGCAAAAGTTAAAAACTACAACCAAAGTTTATGACTAATCCTGGATTAAGTTAAACGGCTTTCGAACAACCGGGCCCAGGTGAATAGAATGGTACAAGGTTTATACGTAGGATACATTTGTTAGATGTACTGTTGGAACGTTACAGTGGAAAGCAGATGAAAAGTTCTTGATCGTGGGGCTGTGCCCGATGGTTTCCGTGGTTTCAATTCTGCGAACCACTTCACTGTGAAATGTGATGTTGGTATGACAACGTTACCGTTACCAAAGCGCTGCCCAGGAGGGCATGACAGCTTTTATGCCCAGTGAATGAATTTGACTCAGTGACAGTAAGTCTATAAGCAGATACGCAGCTATAAAAAGACATTGTTGACACTTCTTGTATAAAGCACTGCTCAGATCCAAAGTAAATACAAAATTTAATTAAAAGATAACTCGTATCAAAATGCTGCCAAGTCTTTAATTAACTTATACACTCCGATGGTTATTTTAAACCACTGCTTCTAACTTTGATGTTTGACTAATCCCTTCTAACTTTGATGTTTAACGGGCGTGAAATAATTCGCACGATTTTCATGCTGCTCTGACAACCTCGGCTAAGGAAAGCGAAGATATCTATCGTAGAGCAAGGCATGCTTCGCACCTGTTACAATGAATTCCGTGCTAGATTATGTAGAATGTTAAATTGCAGTATTTCGTGTGAGACCGCTTCGGTATTGAATGAAAAGTCAATAAGGGCACTTGACACCGACTTATATTTGAACGTGTCGTTTCGCTGGTTTATTTTGGTCGTATCTATTCGTCAGGGGCACCCAACGACAAGTTTCGGTATAGCTATCTGTTCGGTGGAGGGTAATTCGCCTTGTGCTTTCGGCGTCGATTAAGGAGTGCACTCGAATTTTCGTAACTAAAACGTGGCCTAAAAGATTCGCAATTGCGAAATCATAGACCCCAAGGTTTTCGAAGAGGTCGTAGTTGCTGTGTTTGGCCGTCAAAAACGTCAACTAGTATTTTCGGAAAGAAAATAGTTCGCTAGAAAGTTCGTGGAAAGTTCATTTCAGCTTGCATTTTCTCAAAGGAAGATTTTGTTCCCTAACATTTTCGGGCAATTAAGATTTCAGCTAGGGAATCCGAACAGATGAACTTCTTCTAGTTTATGAAAATTCTAGTTTATGAAAACATCACTTTAAACAGCCTTCAAGCACCAAAAGGTACTTAAAAATGCCTTTCTACAGCTTTGCGTGGTTGATTTGGCTCGTTGGGTGACCTTCATTCGTATAAATTGAGAGTCTTAGGCCCGATTCAGATGCCAATCTTTTCATTTGGATCGACCCAAATTAACCAAATTACGCCTGTTGAGTCAGACTATGTACTTATTGACTGAGTGGGAGGGCCGGTCGGGAAAATATTTGGCTCGAGGTCGTGCCGTACGGACCGAGCGCAGCGAGGTCCGTGCGTCATGACCAAGAGCGAAATATTTTCCCGTCTCTGCGACTATATTGTTGAAGTAACCTTTCTCGCACCGACGCTTTATCCAGTCTCTCGTCTTAATACCTTTCGGATAATTATCCCCTTCTTCCTCGTTAAACTTAAGCATTAGAAATAAACATGCAGAAGCTTTTCGCTTGCGCACAAAATTCATTTTACCGGTTCGGCGCTGGCGAGTCATCATAACGGATGACATTATGTTTCAAGGGTCGTCCCAGGCTCTTTCTTTTCTTTGCGTATTAGTTAACTCTTGTCCTCGTTTGGCTCAACTCTCCATCAACGTCATCGACTCTCATGCGCTCTCAAAGAGTTTCAACTCTCGTCAACTCTCATCAACTCTCTAGCCTCTTGGGCGAATGGTCACTCAGTACCACAGGTGAAATAAAGATGATTTTCAGCTAGAAGTAATCCTGGATTCTTGATTGTCGAGTCCATGGACTGGTCGTATTTCGCGCGCTTTTCCGGTTTCACGGAAAAGGCCCGCACCGTGTTCCATTCTGAGCGGCTTTTCCGTGCAAATGGTAAACGCTCGAGGATTACCGAAACCGCTTTGATGGATTGAGGTGAGCTGAGTTGATTTTTATTGATTTGCTATTGGTCAAATACAGAATTACCTTACCCGCAGGTAGCAAAGCTAATTTAGGCGGGCCAGGAGATAAGGAAAGATGAAAGACTGCTAAAAGGAATATGTTGATAAGAAAATAAAGTTGAAATTAAAACGAGAATGACGTTGAGAAAAGAAAAAAAGAGAGAATAAAAAATCCGAATAAAGAGCTGATTAAAGCAGCAAACGAAGACGAAGGGACGCGCTACCATCTTGTGGCATTATTGCGTTACCATCCATAGGCATTGAAACAGCACGTTATAGATAAGAACCGTATTTGTTTACCTTGCATATGATTTCTTCTAGACCGTAATACGAGTCATCAGACTGTAAAATTTCAAATAAGAATGCGCGAATTCTCTTTTTAAATTTATCTTTAGGCAAATTATGAATATTAGTTGGTATTGCATTCCACAATTTCGCACCAATTCTCGAGAACGCATATTTTTGAATCTCTAGATTTGATTTTTTTTATATAAAAATTATGGGACGTTGAGGATCTAGTATTGTATGAATGAACACGAGAAGTGGGAAGAAACAAGTCTTGAATGGTTTGGGGTAAAAGATGATTACTTATATCGTAAATCGTTTCCGAAAGTAGTTGATAGTAAAGAAAGTGTAAAATCTTTGCATCGAGAAACAACGGAATGGAAAGAGCACGTACCATATAACTTAGAGAAAGGTCCATTATGATTCCTGTTTTACAAACAAAAACAAAACGTTTATGTAAAATAGTTTTTTTTGGAAAATTGGAGGAATGGCATAAAATAAATTAATGTACTCTACCGGATTTACAATCTCTGGGTAAACTGAGGCAATCGCAAAGTGGACAAGATATCTATGCACCTGGTACCAAAATAATGAAATTCTTTTGGGTATTGATGAATGGATGAAATGAAATCGGTCTTTTTTGATGTACCATGCCAATGTAATTACTTTGAGTTTTCTATTATGGAGAAAACTCTTCTTTAAACGACCGTGGTTGAAGATCATCGTGGTTGTTGAATGGAAAGGATCGCAACCTTTCACATTAATAAACAAAATCCTTTCATTTGTTCAAATGCCCGAATCAATTATATTACATTAATTTTTCACAACCTTAATAACGAACATGTTGCCCTAAGCTGCCGCCACTTGGGCGGATATCGAGCCAAAAGTAAACATTAAAGGTTTAACAACAAAATCATGTCTTTACGTCAAAATGTAATGGAGCTTAAAATTTATGTCTACGGATTACTACAAAAGATAGTCATTTGTCTCCAAAGTTTGGCATTTTCTCCAAGGTTTCCGAGACCACATAGTTCAATTTGTAATATGTAAGTCTTTACTAAAGGGTACTGGGAAAACAACATGCTTATAGAGAAGTACAAAACTTCGAATCTCTTAAATACTTTCACACAATATAAGCGGCTTAGCGGTAGATTTTTATCTCAGAGAAAGTATGCTTTTCGTTTTTTTCATTTTCCAAAATGAAAAAACATACGGTTTGATTTTGAAGGCTATGCTGCTTTTCTGGAGCTTTCTGCGGCAGCTAGTTTATGGGCAAGGTTTTCATAAAATGAGAAATACGCGAAGTTATTTGGCTTAAATGTATCTTCGATGTTTGCTGTCTGTAGCAGGGAAATTGGACCGCACGCGTGGGCAATAGATCAATCGTGTTAATTGTTATTATTATAAGAGCTTAGGAACTTAATGAGATTAAATAGCGTGATTGTACTATAGATAAACACACAGAGACCTGCAATAGGAACGCAACAAACAAACCGGTAAGGCTCGAAAGCAATGGAGAAACGTCGGGTTAAGGAACTCTCAAAGGCTAAAGCATTTTCGAACCCTTTGCATAAGTTACAAACTACTCGCAAAACTCTATTTCCTCTACTCCTCGCCGAAACAAGAGCACATTTTCTCTCATCGGACGATGAAAATCGCATCCTTGCGACAACGACGCTAGGCGCCGAAAGAAATACGTTTGCTACTGGTAAACGAGACCGTTGGCGACAACAAAACGTGAACATGGCGTTTACAGATCTCAGGAAACTCTTACCCACACATCCTCCAGAGAAGAAGCTTTCCAAAGTGGATGTTTTGAGGACAAGCATCAAGTATATCAGATTTTTGGACAGCGTTGTGAAGAAGATGGATGGATTAGCGGAGGAGAGGTGTGACAAACAAAACATGGAAGTCATGAACTGTGGTAAAAGTAAAAAAGGTGCCATTGAGAATTTAACTGTTAAGGAGAGATCGCTTTTTGCAAGTTCTAAAAGTTCTGGCTCTGAGTCCAGGAACAGATGAACCAGATATTTATGCCAAAATATGGAGACAAACTCGTCTGAAGGTTGGATGTTTATTCCTGGAGGCACTCAGGACCCCATGAGAAACTGTCGAGAGATTTAAAATGAAGTTGGAAGCAGCTAATGTATGGGATAACAAACACTCGCCCAAGATAGCACTGCTCGGTAGCTTTTCATTAGATCGGCGGTTAAACTTCAGGACTTCATTTACATACTAAGAGGAAAAAAACACCTTGTACAGCATAATAAACAACCCGTTAGGAAAGTACTGCTCAGTAGCTCTCATTTGAATGGTCACACTTTAGGATTTCACCCACAGACTCAAAGGTTAGAACCACCTTGTACAGCATAATAAACAGCACCACAGGAAAGTACTGCTCAGTAGCTTTCGTTTGAATGGTCACACTTTAGGATTTCATCTACAGACTCAAACGTTAGAACCACCTTGTACAGCATAATAAACAGCACCACAGGAAAGTACTGCTTCTCCTACTAGAACGCTTTAGGCAAAATGTTTTCTAATGATCTTAAAATCCTTAATGACATGAAAAAATTAAAGGATTGTATTTGTTGAAAAATTGACTCTCTCCACGTCTGATAGCTGCATTTGCAGTGTGATTAATATTTCGCAAAGAAAACCGGAAAAGAAAGACTGATTACAGCCTTTTCCACTTGCAAATGTATGTTGTGGTCTGAAATTTACTTTGGTATGAAATTATTTCATACCAGGATGAAATTTATTTCCTTTGTCTCTTATGAATAATTAAGGTTAGGAGACAAGGGAAATAATTTCATACCAAAGTAAATTTCATACCACAACATGTACACCTATTGTGCTCTCTAAGTACAACAATTTACTTTGGAATTTAGCTAAAAAGAACATGATGCGATGCACGTTAATCTTCTCAAAACACAACATGCACCACAGAGCTTTTAAGTGAAATTGCGTTATAATTGTCAAAAAGATTACGAGTTACTTCAATCGATCAAAACATGCGGTGTTAACAGCCTAAGAAAATCACTAAAGCTTCCGAGAGATCGCGTTTGTTGACCAAAAAAAGTCATCCAACATCGGTTGTTCAACAAGATCCTTGAAATTTCTTCGTGGAGCTTAGTAGCATCCAACATCGGTTGTTCAACAAGATCCTTGAAATTTCTTCGTGGAGCTTAGTAGCAATGTGGTAGTCATCGTGAATAGATTACCGGCTCAAATTATCCAATTCCATCACAGAGCGCCAAGCTCGCGATCCGCTGATACGGACGTTGCTGTTATGGGAATCAACTTCCTTCTTTAAACCGCCAATATATTTTCTACGAAATGACTTTACTTACCACAATGCCTCGTTTTCCTGTGGCCGTTTCGAGTGAAGTTTCGGTTCGGTATTTTGCTAATTGGAAACAACAACGAACCAAAACCTGCTCCAAATGGCCACAAATTGCTCCTAAACTGCAAAGGCAATGCCACATACATGGCTATATTTTATTACGCATTTTGACAACTGAATAGAATATTCCATAAAAATTCTTTTTTAAGTTATCTTATCCTTCTACTGGATCCTTTCACCTTCGCTGTAAATAGCATTACTTTGACATTCATGTGCTGAATAGCTTGATAAAGGCAGTTTATGAGTATTAAGGACGTTCGCGCGAAAATCTTCCCACAGTGGAAATTTTTTCATTTCTCTCCTAGAGTTAGGGCATGAGTTACTTATTCAAAAATAAAAAAAAATAAATGGGGGTCACCGACTTTGTTTCGGAGGAAATGGCTCTGGAAAAACGCGCTAATTGCGATAAATCGGCCATAATAACAAAGTATAGCTTCATCGACTAGTCCATCAAAAATCATAGAAATATACTGGTAAAGTGAAGATTTCTTTGCATTGGTTTTAAGGAGTGGATATTTTAAATAATATAACGCCATTAGCGATGTCGTAAACATTGAAGCTAATCCTCAACGAGCGTCCTCATAAGTGCTACCGTTCTAACCACTTCCGCAATTTGTTGGCACAACGGAAGAAAATTTTAAAAAATGTAACTTCTTACAGTGAGATTTTTTTCATTTCATCAGTTTCGGCAGAGAATAAGTAGAGTAAATGATTCGTGTAAAAAAAGGTAGGGGTCACCGGCGATCTAAACGAGTAAAACTGGTGTGAATTTTACCAGGCTGTTGGAATACTTCTTTCGTCACGCTTTTGCGTGACATATCGAGGAAGGACTGGAACCCATGGCGCTGATCTTGCTTCCCATCGTGCCATCGAAAAGAACGTTTGTTTGAAAAACTGGCTATGGTTCGGATCGGAGCATGAAAAGGAATCCGAAAGGTCTCGAGTCAAACTGCAAAAGTTTCAAGCAGGCGTAATCTTCACTTGCGACGACAGAGAACAAGGTGAGATGTTTCTCATGATTCTGTGGGGGAGGAATGGCACAATGTTGAAAGCGAGAATGGAAGTTCGATCCAACGTGCTCTATTTTTCCATTGTTTACATGTACGAAACTACTCATGATACTATTTTATTATCGAAATGTCAATTATAGTTTTCATAATTTATATTTCAACTTGTAAATAGTGTCATCTTACTCTTGTTATCTTATTATTTCCTTTTATTGTTATGTATGGAGGAAGAGCCACTAGGTAAAACACCGCGGTAAATAACATGTAGCTCAAGTAATTGCTGACATGGATTAGGTGAAAGAAATTGTATTATTTGCCTAAACTGTTTAATGGGAAGGTAACGTTTTTCCAAAACTCCTTACCAGTACTTTGTGCTGGCAATGAAACAATGAAGAGAATGAAATACTGGAAGAAAAACTCAAAGAACTAACAGATTTCGAATGGAAGTCTCATGATCATGAAACAGGCAAGAACGCACAGTCCCATTTATATCCAAACATGAAAGAAATAGCTGTCAATTATTTAGTTTTATTGAAAATAAATTATGTTTATTATGTACATTATAAGTAAATGATTTATATTAACTTTCTACATCATTTACTTTACAAATGAGAAACATAATTTTACTGGCTCTCACTGTCTGACTATCTCAGTGACGAAAAAAAAAACACATGATGAAATATACATATAATCTTCTCAATGTTTTTGCCAACTAAAGCTATTCTGAGTGTACAGGAACTTCAGTGTAAGAATCATAAACTTCTTCAGGACAGCTTAAAAGCTACATGCAATTCCATGAACAAAATATTGAGAAATATGAACTGACTTCACTTAATAACTAGTTGCTTTAAGCCACTGTTACACGTTGAAACTTTTAGCTGAAACTTGTGTGCAACGGCACTGCGAAACAAGTTTCAGCAGGTGTTGTACTGTGTAACATGGTCGGTTTCATGAAAGTTTTTCGAACTTCCATTGCAAGACAAGTTTCACAAAAAGTAGAACCACGTTCTACTTCTGTAATGGTCGCGATGATTGCAATGGTGATAAAAACAATAGATTCACCGTGTAACACCACTTTGTCAAACTGGTTTCACCTGGTCTTGTCATGCCATTGCACACAAGTTTCAGCTAAAAGTTTCAACCTGTAACAGTCACTTTACAGATATTGTATTTTGCAAGTATATCATGCCCTGTTTAAGGCCATTCTTGTCCTTGGAGAAAATAGGCACCGTTTATGTAACTAGTCATGACTGAGGCTGTGCAGAATGGCCAGAAGTCCTGATTTAAAACCTGTTTGTTTAGTTATTGCGGCTAAAGTAGTTGCTTAGCTGGGAAATAATTCTTTTGTTTTTTGTCACCCTCGCCTTTCCATTTACATGCTCTGATAACAAGCTGGTGAGTCCATCTTCCCCCCCCCCCCCCCCCCTCTGAAAAGAAAGTTGAAGGTGGTGCAAAGTTAAGCCAGAACCAACCGTTTTTCCTACCATTTCCTTGCTGACAGTTTTACTTGCAATAAGAGGTTGAAGGGTCTGTAAATTGACCATCTTCTTTACACAATATTCAACATTTTGCACGGCAAACTCTGTTGAAAAGCTGGACTCAGTTAGTTGGTTTTTGTCAACTTCTTTGCAGGATACCAGCCTCTGGAGAGCCCTCACATCTTCAAGAGAATCATGAGCGGAATAGGACACCCCTAAAAGATCAGCAACTAAACTTTCCTGAGAATACTTCTCTCTACCAGGAAGGGCTTTCTTAAATAAAGCCAGGGTATCAATGAAACCTAGAACACACTCATGGAAAGAACTCAGCAGATCATACTTTTTTAGGGTATAAATTATTCGCTTGCTGTCAAAACATTTAGCATTGTGGGCAAGGAGAACCACTTTCTCTTTTTTAGCCTTAAGCCATGTCAAGAACTTTTCAAAAGCTTGTTTTGGTTCCTCTGCAAGCACTGGCTTTCCCTTGTGCAACAGTCTGCCTCTCACCATGGTGAGCTGTGTCACTTGAGAGGCTGCAGCACTGATTTTCTGCCCAGGGATGATGTAGATGTTAAATTCATCATTGCCATGGACAGCCGAAAGCTGGATTATATCAGCATCTGTGGCTGGAAAGATCAATAAATAAATAGGAAAAGTTACATATGTATGTACCAGGCTGATTATGTGTTGAACAAACAGTTTCCACCCCATTAGAAAAATCACTCTGTCCAGAAATATTTTTTCATTTCTGAAACAAACTTTGTTTGGAAAATCATTAAACACAGATATTTGCAGCTATTAACAGCCCTGGGGCAGCATGATAATGTAGGGGACAGAATTCTGGTGGTATTGGAATCAAAGGGTCTTGAGTTTGAGCCCTGATCATGGCTATCACATTATGTTTCTGGGCAATAACCTTCACTCTCACAGTAACTGACTTCACCCAGTTGGATGACTAAATTCTGGATGGTAAAACCTGTGCCTACCATTTGCACACAGGGGAAGAAACAATACGTTTGGTAACTTCAATTTCTATTAATTGGACACACAGTAAGTATCATCCAGATAAACTTTTTGCCTTCAACAGACTTTTCCCTAATAGAGTTGAGTAAATTGATGGAAAGATTTATGTACATGTAGTTACCAAGGCCAGTGGTTTCCACATCAAACACAACGTTTATGGCTGAGGACAAACTTTCACCCTGAGGTGCCTGAATTGGTGGTGGTATCCCTTCCACATCAGAACAGTGCCATAGTCCAACATCTTTTTCATATGTTGTACCCTCTCGTACTGTTTGCTGTTATTGGGTGCTGCCTCTTTCATTCCTTAACTGAATTCTTCTTTTCTTTACGTCTTTCCTCTCTTCTCGTTCCCTACGTTTTATTGCCTTTTCATTAAGTCTTGTTGCATGAAGCTTTGTTGCATTCCCTGGAGACAGACAGTTTTCTTTGTTAACCTGTAAAGAGCAGCACATCAAAATTACTATTCTTGACTTGTGGAGAGGTTAGGGTTGGGGTCCAAAAATTTCTTAACAATAACAAATTACTGGCAGTGACCGAAGTCTTTTGAGGCATTGCCTGGTCCAATACTTGGAAAATATTAATAATCACCTTGCCTAATTGAACAGAATTAGAGAGTTCTAAGTAATACATAAAATATGAGTGGGAGACCTTTATGGGCAGTTAAAACGGCTCGCCTGCAGCTCGCCGTTTTAAAGCCCATAAAGGTCTCACGCGAATATTTTATGTTACTTGGGAAATGAAACAATAGATTGTGTTTGTCGTGTTTGTAATGTTAATCAGTAGAGATCTGTATGAAAGTTAATGCATACTAATTAGCGGAGCAAGACACTTTTATGAAAGTTAATGATTTTTATTGGGGCTTAGAGAGGTATACATGTGACTCAAATACTACCCGTAGATTGGTCGTTAGTCTTATGCATTATTAATGAATTTTACAATGGTGCATAAAGTTGAATAATGCAAAAGTTTTATTTCAATTTCATAGATGAGTTTGCTTTACCTCGGAGACATAGTCATGCCCTATGTTTTTCTGGCATGCAGCTGCCTTCACACGATAATCTAGGCTTTCTGAGCCACTGTAGTGTCGAGCTTTTGGAGCTTTGCTGGCCACACTGTTGTTAAATGACTCATTGGGCAATGTACTTCCACAGGGAGCCAGTTTCTCAGCATTCTGGGCAAAGACTCGCAACACTTTGGTGAGCTCAGCTCTCAAGCTTTCTCCTTGCAAGTCCAAGCCATTTGGTAGGGATCTCACTCACAGTGCTTAGCTGTAGCATTTTTACGAAACTGACACCAAGATCCACACTTGTGATGCTCCCCAAATGCATGTGGGACAATGTTCTCTATTGCATCTCTGACACCTTGGGGGTCATCTTTATTTTGGGACAATGCATAAGCAAAGCACTTTTGCAGATACTTGATAACTGGAGTTGTTAGTGCTTTCTCCTGCTTCTGGAGTTTGTAGAGCCTAGACCCCAAGGATTTTTTAGCATGATTTGCGTCACTCCATTTTTCAACACTGTGGTCTACCTGCTGCTGCACCATGGCCATAGTTGTGCTATCGTCATCTCCTATCAGTGTTGAAATCTGAACCTTGTCATCTTTAATGTTGTTCAGCATGTCCACAGCCACACTAGCCATCAACCTTGTTCCTAAACCAATTATCTTTCCAGTCTGCTTACCAATGAGGCTGCCATGACCTGCAATGATTTAAATTTGCAGACAATGATGCATTCATTTATTATGGAACTGATTATTATGGAAATGAGATGTTTGAAATTAGGCAATTTGAAATCAAGGGAAAGAAAACTTTTATATTTTTATTGGAAGCATTATGGTCATTGTGAATCAAAACATAAACATATTTGTGGTGGTGTTGCCATCCATTTTGCTTTACTTGAGAGGAGATGTACAAACCATAAAATAATAAGTGTTTTTACATTTTTAGAGGGTGTTCATGCATTATATTTAACAATAATTGGTTCATGCGTCATTATGCATTCATCGAGATATGAGGCACGCTTGCGCAAATGAATTTAACTATACAAATTTACCAGATATGTTATAATCATTATTTACATGGGAGTAAAATTAATAACAAAATATATCTACTATTTGTTTCCTCTGCAAGCAGTACAAAGGGTTGAAAACAGACTTAGAGGAATTAAAGATTTTTACCTGCATGTATAAAAAAGATGACCAAAGAGATAAACTACCTGATAAACTGTTGTAGGTTTTCCCATTACTTCTCCTCTGCCAGGCGATGTCATAAGAAGCAGTTATGTTTGTCAAAACTTCCATATTTGTGTCTGGGCTTTCACCTGACAAATGTCTGCAACATAATTTATTTTTAAAATATTTTAATACAGAATAAAATAATGCATTCTTTTTAATCCACATCTACACATTCAATGGTTTTTCCTGCTGTTTAGTCAGTCATTGCAATTCCAGTTATTGTGAGTGATACAGTAATAATTACCATTTTTGTTAATTAAAACTGGTGTCAAATTCTTGTATATATTGCTTCTCCCGTGAACAAAAATAAAAGAAGAAGAAAAGACATGATAGGAGAATGTAACGGCTTACGGTAGGATCTTAATGAAAATATGTCCATTTTTATCCCTGGTTGGATCTCAACAAATTATAGTTTCAGTGTAAATCAGCAAAATAAAGCCATTTGTGTGCTAAACAACAATACATGCATTGCTGTTTCCTCGTAGGTCCCCACTTTTAACAAATTGTTTGGTCATGGAAGAACACGAGCAAGAGAATGTAATTCTACTCGGATTCCATAAAAGCAAAGGAAAAGCACTTGGGGTTTAAACGTCTTGAGCTAATAAGTACGTAGGGTAATACAAACACCAAAATGTAAAATAAAACTTACACAACAACCGATTCGTGACTAACTAACCTTGCTCGGGTTTTCCTAACTTCCTCTCGCAACGCTTCAGTAACAGCTCGATTAGCTACATTTTCCACAGCTTTTCCAGCCTCCCGCTCCCTTCGCTTTAATGTTTTGTGGTGAATTGGAGGAATATTCATGCTGGTCAATAAATTGTTGAGGTGAGTTTCTCCAATGCCGGCGTGTAGCATTCCCACAAATTTAATTTGAGCGAGTTCAATTCGTAAAATAATTTTCACGCAAGGCCGGCCTGATTGTGTTTTATTCACGCGACCACAAACACAATATCATATTAATATTACACAGTGAATGTCGGGACTCTCTGAAACGTACGAAATCATAATCAAAGGATTTTTCTTTGGTTCAGTCTGGACAGAAAAGAAATTAAAGAACTTCTTACCTGTGGCAAGTTTCGTGTTGATGTCGTAAATTGGCAAGCCACGGCGCGCGTCATCTGATCGATGTGATTTGCCGGTGGAAATGGCATTCAGTTGACTACAGCTGCAGCTTATATTTAGGAGGCTCCCCAGCCCGTACCTTTTTTCACTTACAATGTTGTAAAGTTGCAACGGTCTTTTGCAGTCCTCGCATGCCCTCAGACTTTCCGCTAAAACTCCCAATTCGACCACCCTTCTCCCCTCGTACCACTGTAAATCGCTGGATAAATCAGCTAAAAAAGATTTTCTCCAGCATAGGTCACCTTTTTTACTCTCTGTCTCCGTAACAAAACTTTTACAGTGTAGGGAGGCAGTGTCTCTTCTTTTTTTCTCGGAAGCTGAAATAAATTTTCCATTCTTTTGCCGGTCTGCAATAGTTTTTTTCGGCGTTTTCGACGCCATGTTTGTTTACCTTGGGGACAAGTCAATCGTGACTAATGCGTGACATAATATTGTCGCGTTACCTGCGCAGTTTAGTTGCGCATAAACAATTAGCGCGAACGTCCTTAAATCAGTTTAAGTTAATGTCATCTGATCGTGAGCTTGGGCTGCCTGTGATTCCATCAGCTCGTTTCTCTTAACCAGTCGTTTTCCTTCCCTGCCAAATGGTAAGCCAATAAAATTCTTCGTTTGTAATCTTTCCCAAAATTGGAAATACACAGTTCCTTACGGTTTAACGTACTCGACATCTATTTTTCTTTTTTTTTTTTTTTTTCTTACCTCAGCAAAATGTCCCTTTTTGTGAAGAACTTACACGCTGAACTGAAGGAGACGAATTGCGTTTCCACCTTAACGTCTCAAATACTAACCATCCTTATCTTTTACGATTTGTCGGGACACCGGCTTTCTTTTCTATCCAACCAAAAAAAAAATAGAAATATGAAGACGTTTCCTTCGATGAAAAAACAGCCAGATAGCAAATTACAAAAAAAGACGAGTACAGATAAGATCACTTAATCCTTTCAGTGTTCCGAAAACTCTCAATAATTAAAATATCGAAAAATGTTTGATATGGAGCTTTTGGCGAATAACCAAAAAACTCTGAGTGAATGCAAAAACAAATTGCCAGAAACCTCCCTTCGTCTTTTCAAGATTCCAGGTCACCACAACAGTTTTGCACTCTTGAATCAAAACGACCGAGTTTTCCGTCCTTTTATAACTCTTGTAAACAAAATAATCAGTGTATAGAGCGGTTTTCAATTGAGTGTCGAAAGTAATCATGGTTTTGCTTTGGTTTTGCATTGCTTCGCTTTGTGATTGGCCAGGAAAACTCGCGCCACTTTCTCTACCAATGAGAGGCAAAACCAAAACCATTCGTGACTTGCACGCGCGTATTTTCCCGCGCTTTGCGTCGGCTACATGTAATTGCTTCGTATTCTGATTGGCTCATTGCACTGCTTACCTCTGTTGTGATTGGTCAGAGTAATTGCTTTGGTTTTGGTTTTACGACACTCAGTTGAAAAGCGCTCTAATTGAAAACTCGTATGTTCTGAGTACCTTGGAATACCAGCCAATTGTAAGTTGCCTAATTCTACTCGCATTTGTATGGGTAATCACCCATATATATTACAATAAATACCCATAAATGACGTCATTGAAAAAACTATTGTGTTCTCGTTTTCTGACAAGGATAGAAAATTTTTAAAATCTCTAGGATCTTATTCCAGATTGGAAGTAGAGGGACTTGATCTCGGTTATGTCAACAAGTACGAAATGAAGGGAACCGGAAAAATTGTTTTCTTGGCGTGCAAAATGCAAACTTGAAAAATAACAAAAAAATTAAAATAAAAACTCGCATAGTTACAGCCGAGCGTATGGTAATGGTAATGGTAATGTAGATGTCATTACTAAGGCAGCACTTTCTTCTCAGGTATTTCAAGACCCTGAGTGTTGCTCCCGCTGGTGTTTGCGATTTCCTTTCACCGATCGACTAGAAGCACCACCACATGGAATCCATTTTCGTTTTAAAACAGTTTGCATTTGAGATCAATTGAGTGTCGTAAAACCATAAGAAAAGGAATTCTTCCAGCAACCGAGGCATATGGCGCAATGAACCAATCAGAATTCCATACTACACAAGCTGAATAATTAGCGGACCAGAATATTACTTTATGTGTGGCAATATACCGACAAGCGGTCGGAAATGGTAAAATCTCGCGCGCCGGCTGCTCGGAGCTGAAAAGTACTTGCTAATCACCTCCGACTTAACCAATCAGAGCGCGCGAAAAGCAGTATTCACTTGTGTGGTATATACTAACAAAGATTATCCCAAGTTTTAGCACCCAATCAGAGAGCCCGAAACTCCACTGTTTTGAAATAAAACACAAACAGCGGAGATAAACATGGTAAACCAACGCATTTTATATAGACTTGACCTTTCGTATGCTAGGCAACATACATTTTCAAAAGTGACCGTTACAATCTTTGAAAACTGTTTATATTTTTAATACAGAGGTCCCGAACCGAGATTAAGAAAAACTATTTTAACAGTAAATATGTGAGGGTTATTTTCCTGGAACGAGGGGGTATGTGATATATTCACCTGGTACTGCCCCGAGGGCGTAGCCCAAGGGGCGGTGCCAGGTGAATATATCACATACCCCCTCGTTCCAGGAAAATAACATGCTTATTTGTCAGTTGGTGAGGTTTTCTAAAAGAAATAGAAGGCCATTAAATAACGAAAAACTTAGTTTCTACTTGGTCGTGTTCTATTTTAAAAATACTTTTAATTGTAGATTGTAGGATGTGAGGTTTCGACTGTAAACATGTTTTTGTTGATTTTCGGTTTTGTTTTTACAACAATGCGTAGACAACGTGTTTTGTTATACTGGTACGCAGTGGGATTGAATTTAGTTCCGTATTATTTACACAACGATAGGTACAGACGTTTTGTTTTGTCTGCTGGCATGGGTGGTAAACATGTTTGTTAATGTTGCATAAACAGTGCATTCAGTACACAGCAGTCACGTAGTTGAACGACTGCCGTTCAATTTTGAGAAAACTGAGCTCTCGCCTAGCATTGTTTGTAAACAACGATGAGCGATGGTGAAGATGGATTTGCTTTGTGAATGGTACAAGTCAGACTCACAGCTAGGATGCTATTGGAAATGCTGTTTCGGATTTTAACACACCTGGAGAAAATGGTTTATTGATTGAAGGTCCACCCGCTACCAATGTCGTTGCAGCGAGTAAGCCCCACGAAGAAGTTATGGAGGAGAGAAAGGGGAAAAACGCGGTGCACAAGTCGTTGCCGACGAAGAGATTGCTAAGCGAAGCAGTGACTAGATGCCAGCTAACACACGAAAGACCACCGCGTGGTCGGTAACTGTTTTGACATTTCCTCTGTATTTGTTTGTTTTTCTTTAGATTTTACCAGTGATGGGAGACAAAGTCGAGGGAAATATGAGTAGGGGAATATGAGCAGGGGACTAAGTCGAGGGAAATATGAGTAGAGGAATATGAGCAGGGGAATAAGTCGAGGGAAATATGAGTAGGGGAATATGAGCAGGGGAATATGGGAAGGGGAAATATATATTGCACCGTTTTGCTATTGTTATCAGCTATTGTTTCAGCCCCGCACTCCCCTGTTACAATCAAAGCCGCCACCAACTTTTCAGACAGTGAATAATAATGAGGGTTATGTAATATATTCCCCTGAAAAGAACAAAGGAAACCGAGCCAGCTGACAAATAAGTAAAAGGATACACCTTATTAATAAGGCAACAACTTCTCACTACTGATGTTTACATTACAAGCTGGATTAAGTTCTTGGATAAATAAGGTTTCCTTAATTTTGCAATGATAATCGCTTTTGCCCCGAACTCCACTGTTTTCTTACTTGATATGTTTGGTGAAATACTACCGACATTTATAGCGACAACGTGAGCTTAAACGGAGCTATTTCGGTCAAAGAGGTTTGTTTGTTATCCCACACTTGAGCAGCCCAATAGCAAAGCCCTATTACTACAAATGTTGAACATTCATAGTGGTGAAAAGTCACTCTAAACGGATTTTGCCTCATTTTCTAT
>JAEMWC010000922.1:215000-344752 GCA_016490735.1 Pachyseris speciosa
CCAAGGGTTGTGTGTCATTTTAAAATTTTCGGCTGATTTGTGTCAATTTACAACTTGTTCTTCTAATTTGTCGATCAATCCATCCCTTACTATCTCTTAAGTCGCCAGAGACAAATTTAAGGTCCTTTCGTGATGTACTAGTGTGTTGTTAGTCACGAAAATTAAGCGGGTAGAGCATGTCATATTTTAGACTTGAAAACTCAAAATCCATTTCAGACTTAAACGACCCATGGCTTAGGTTCGCCAGAATTTTTGGTTTCTCTTTTTATACGTAAGTAAATATTTTGCGAACACTGCCGCATGTCGTGGCAATGTACCGGATAACTGATGTCTGTGCACGATATCCTTTCACGACATTTGATAGTTAACTCGATATCCTTGCACTCAAAGCCCACCTTTAAGAGCCACACAGACTCAAGTAATGAAAAGTAATTTCCAGCCATGCAGACTCCAAGGATAAAACACAATCACGTGGCACCCCGTTTGTCTCGGTACAGTTTCACATTCGTTCGTCATTAGCAAAAAATAATTAAAGTTTTAACTTTCAGTATTTCTACACCGCCGAAATGGCGAAATCAAGCACAGGTAAGCAGCCTTATAACGTATGGGAGGGATCGGGGTTTTTCATTTTGAAGGTAGGAGCCCATCATGTTGAAGGGTATATCCCAAAGACCGCAAAGAAGCCTATTTTCGTGGCAGAGAGTTTCACACAAACCTTTCAATGATGAAGACCAAGTTAAGGCATTGTCTGTCATGTCGTACCACCCAACACGAAGCATGACTGAGGAAAAAGAAGTTTAAAAAATGACGTTGAAGTTTGAGCTGATGTGTAAGGAAGCAAATAGAAACTCGCGCTACTTGCAAACTTGCATTAAGCAAGGCGGAGAGTGATTGGTTTTAACCAAAAGCTAAGAAATACCGCGTGTTCAAAATTTGATACCTGAATGAAATTTCCAATTTTTTGCTGAGAAATGGCCGATAAATGGCATTTTCGCTAGCTAAGAATGGGATCGGGTGCACGCGGGAAGCGAAAGAGCCTTCGCACTCCACGCCCTGTCCACGCTTGTTGCGCGCGTGAATTCACTCTTCGCTTTAACGCCCGTACGCAAGCTATGTCCACCCTACGGATTATCACCTTGTGTGTGGCACACGAGTCTTTCAAAAGCTCGTTATGGAAAGCAAAAAGACAAAACCGCAGTCAGAGTGACTCGGGGAAATGAAAACCAGACCCATTAAGAAATCTTAATCCAGTTAAAAGGAAGAAAAATTAGATCTGAATTAGTAACAAGACGATCTGCGACCGCAAACGGATCATGTTTGACAAGGGGGGATGTAAAACACTTCAACAGAAGAATGATTCTTTTACAGAAGTTTCGGAGATCAAAAAGACAAATTTGTCATTTTTGGTAGCTTTGCTTCGTGTTACAGAAAGCAGGAACCATCGTGATTCGATTACGTGAAGTAGTATTGTCGATTTAAAAGACAACGCTGACCTTTCGTTTGATCAGTGAACTCAGAAGAGATTAGAAAAGGTTGGATGGATTCCTCCGACCATTAAACAGTAACAAAAGGAAGATACTTGTACGTTTTTGTGGTTTGTTTCTTCTTAATCCTTTGATTCATTGATTTCAGTAGTTTTTCCGAGATAATTACTTCCTAATAGGATTAGATTTTGTGGTTGTAGTTGAAATTCTTGGCGTAAATCGGCTCATCCGAAGTTTACACTAATTTTCGGTTTTATGTTATGTCCTTCATGAATTACAATAACTCTTAAAATTATTTAAGCGGGGGATTTTCACAGCATCTGAGTGTAAGTTAAGACCTTACAAAAATTTTTTCATAAAAGGACCTAAATTATAATGACTTAGTAAAAAAATACACCTAGAACTTGCTACATTACGCAGTCTTGGATTGTGGTACAGTAAAACAAATTTTTAAGGAAAATACTTTTGCATATTGCAATTTTTCCGGGTCTCCTTTAAGCCGATATTGAAACAAAATCCTACCAAAAAGGTGAAACAATTCGAGTGAGACAATTTTACTCTTAACTTCGAAGGAGAAAAATCCTAAAAAAAATACGACTGTCTCACAGGAATTTCAACGTTTTAGTCAAAATAACAAAATATCATGACGTGTCACCTCATGTATCCAGTCAAATATAGTTTTCTGATCTCTCTTTACTTATCGATCTCATATTGTATTGATACCGTAAAGAGAAATTTTTAAGTTTAATCACATTTACACGGGAATTAAAGAGTTTAAACAGCGCTTGGGTTTTTTAAATGCCTGAAATTAAAAAGCTGATTAAACTATCGCGGGTATTAGAATAAATTGCGCAAATAACGTAAGAAAGTCCTGAAATATTTCCGGATCTTCTAATCAAACACACCGCTTACAAGACAGAAGAAACCACTCGTGAAAGATTATATCTAAATCCGATGAGTAAAATAGACGATTTACAAACAACGCCGAACTTTTTTCAACGGCTCATCCCTAAGTTTTTCTTTGACTTCTGTTTGTCTCGTTCTCTTCGAAACCATTCACATCACAAAAATATAACTTCTCTCACTTAGTTACGCGCGTTGTGATTGGTCAATTTTGCGGGCCGTATTCTACAGTACGGCCCACTTGACTTCAACTAGTTTTCTTTCCCACGCGCCGGATTAACCTCAGAGATATAACAAATATCTTACTAACCTCATTTTCTAGATCCGTACTGTAAGTTACGGATCCTTGTTTTTTCCCATTAATTTATGGCCCGCTCGCTTCGCGCTTGGGCCATAAATCAACGGGAAAACACTCGGTCTGTAACTTACAGTACGGACCTCGAACTCGGTTAGTAAGAGGTACCACACGACAAATTCGTGGCCCGAAATTACGTAGTACAGCGGTAAACCTTTGAAATTTGAAGAAAGCAGTGTATAGAACGTTACAAAGCCCAATACTCTCATCCACCCGGCTCAAACCATTCATCATGCCCGCACTAAATAACCGCAGCAATATTTCCAGTATTACTTATGCTGATGTTATGTTTGACTTCGCTAGTATCTGTTGATAGCATATCTCAAAACAGTGGATATTGCTTTCTGCGTGCTCCCATTGGCTATAGTATTAGCTAACCAACACTTCTAAATTCCAATTGGATCCGGAATGCTCGAGCGTTTATTACATAAGCCCCCGGCTCGGGAGATTGGGCAACCACTCCCCACGTTATCGAGCTTAAATAAATTACTTACTTACATCACACGCGAGTGTTTTGGCCAGTTTATCAGAATTTTATTATTTGGGTAGGCGTAGCAAAAATATAACACAGACAGAGGTAATAAACATGGTGGAACAACGTATTATACTACCCAAAGTGGTGGATATTTACTTCCATTTCGAAAGTAAATAATTTCTGTTAATACAATAGTCACGCGAAAGTCTGTGCGAGCGATATCTTTTCACTCAACAGGTCTGAGAGAGTCGAAATCTGATGAGGAGTATGAACGTTTTAATTTTTCGTTTGTCTTCTGTTCAAATGAACAGACTCCAAAGTTACCATTTCATTTGAATGCTCACAATTTTAAATTTCATCTACATGAAGACGCAAAAGTTTGAACAACCTTGCACATCATAATAAACAGCATTACAGGAAAGCACTGCTCAGTAGCTTTCATTTGAATGGTCACACTTTAGGATTTCACCCACAGACTCAAAAGTTAGAAAAACCTTGTACAGCATAATAAACAGCACCAGAGAAAAGTACTGCTCGATAGCTTTCATCTGACGGAACTGAGAAAATTCAGAGTACACTCGATTGGTTTATTTTTAATAAGTTATGACCTATAACAAAATAAACAGCACCACAGGAAAGCAATTTTTAGTAGCTTTCTTTTGAATGGTCACCCTTAAGGATTTTATCCTGATCCACCGACTGAAAAACTTGTGCAGCATAATAAACAGCACCACAGGAAAGTACTGCTCAGTAGCTTTCATTCGAATGGTCACACATTAGGATTTCGTCCACAGACTCAAACGTTAGAACCACCTTGTATAGCATAATAAACAGCACCACAGGAAAGTACTGCTAAGTAGCTTTCATTTGAATGGCCACACGTTAGGATTTCGTCCACAGGCTCAAAAGTTAGAACCACCTTGTATAGCATAATAAACAGCACCACATGAAAGTACTGCTCAGTAGCTTTCATTTGAATGGCCACACGTTAG
Source organism: Pachyseris speciosa (assembly GCA_016490735.1). Lineage (NCBI taxonomy): Eukaryota > Metazoa > Cnidaria > Anthozoa > Scleractinia > Pachyseridae > Pachyseris > Pachyseris speciosa. Next base: position 219,210 of record JAEMWC010000922.1, read on the forward strand.
GATTTCGTCCACAGGCTCAAAAGTTAGAACCACCTTGTATAGCATAATAAACAGCACCACATGAAAGTACTGCTCAGTAGCTTTCATTTGAATGGCCACACGTTAGGATTTCGTCCACAGGCTCAAAAGTTAGAACCACCTTGTGCAGCATAATAAACAGCACCACAGGAAAGTACTGCTCAGTAGCTTTCACTTTGAATTGTAACAAACAGGCTAAACACGCTACATATCATCCCACTTGGTTCAGTAGCTCTGAAAGGGAGAAAGGATTAAAGACTGGCTTGTATCTGTCAAGGGTTGGTATTAATCCATCCATGGATGCCACAGTAAGACTCTTTGAGTCCTGCTGGTTACGGCTCCAAAATCTCTTCAAACTAGGGTAATCGCACGAATACTGTGAAAATCCTCATTGAAACTTTTAACTGTAACAACACGCTATGCCGATACAACGCCCATTTTGTTCCGAACCCAGGCCAGGGAAAAGTTTCCGTGGGCCGGATCAGGGGAGGGGGGAACGGAGGGGAAGGAGAGGGGGAAGGGGACGGGGACGGGAACGGGGACGGAGACGAGGAGGGGGAGTGGGTGGGGTATTATCCTAATATGGGTGTACAACGTCCACGGGCAAAAGGGTTAGGTTTTTGAGCTGTTTAGTTTGTTAGTTTTGGAAAGATCTCATTTATTCAAGTCTGGTATGATTAGTTTGTTGGGAGATCAATTTGCTCATAAAGATTATGACATTCAGTCGGTACTGATGATTTTCTTTGTTCTCATGCCTGTTGTATGTTAGAACAAGTAATCTATTGTAAGGAGAAATTAGATTCAAGTCAGTATTGTGTCAAGACTTCATTGAATTATTCTACCATGGGTTCCTGATTGGATTAAAAACACGAAAGCGTATCCAGTTAACGAAATTAAGAAAAAATCCCATCTCTATTTGACATTACAAAGTCCGTGCAAAGCATCAAGTCGGAAGACTAGCATGAAGGTCGCAGAATGGAAATTCATTATCATTACTTTGTACCGAAACATGGGGAATGGATTTGAAGAGAAAGGTACCACAAGCCTCCCTACCCCCTCCCTATCTCATTAAAATAATCCATGGGGCACCCCCGAGAGTAAAAAGATGAAAATTTTAGTCATGGGAAGGTTACACTGCAATGAACCATCAATGAGTCTGTGGATAAGATTCTGGCTCGACCTCGGTGTAAAAACCTGTGAAACTCACGAATGACGTAAAACGAAGGAAACAGAACATTCTAAACAACGGCGTACAGCAAAACCATACCTCATAAAACAAAGAAAACCTCGCCAGGTTTTTACACCGAGGTAAACCCAAAATTCTGTGGTACGTGTTACCATTCAATGTAAGGTACTGAGTACTATGAAGTAAAAACTATAAGGAAGTGCTGGTGGTTTCTTATACCTTTAAAAAGTAGATTGCGAGTAGTCTCTAATTTCGGCTCGCGTCGCGCGCGTCTCCTCGCAACTTGACGCGCGCGCGTGTCTTCGCTCGCCCCACAATCCATCACCGAAACTAGAGACTAGTCGCAGTCTATTAAAAAGTGTCTAATCTTTTATCTGGATAAAAACATAAGACTATTCAAGATCAGGATATAGAGTATTTTCCTGTACCACTGATTGTTTTTAAATTTTCTCAAATTGGAGAAATTTAAGAAATTTGTCAAAGGGTCTAATAAAGCCTCAACTCAAGACGTTCTGGTTTTGATTAAAAAACACGGGGCGCGGCCAAAAATTGACGTAAGCTTGCCAAGCGCTGAAAGTGATCTTTCCGAAATTCCACACACCCCTAAAAATTCTCAAAGGGCCTGCTTCGTTTTAATCAAGAGCTTGCACTCAGACAGAACACATCATTAAGGACCACACAACAAAGAGCATACATACTAAACGGCCACTAACAACCGACTTAAAAACAATTTGACACCGCGGCGCACAAGTAGGATTTCCGTGCTGTCATTACTCGAGAGGAAGTGACACGTCGTGAAGAGCACGCCCGAGACGTGAAACGCTTTGAAAGGTCAATTTCCTGGCACGGGAAGCGAAACACGAGAAGCGGGCGGGCGCGGTTAATAGCTTGCAACGAACGTTCTGGGGTAGCTACAGGAGCAAAAGGTTATCGCACTGTGGTTATTATAAATGAAAAAGCAATTACGCTGATCGGGTAAATTGAAGGCGGACTCGAAAAAACACGTTTGATATAAGCCATTGAAACTGGTGAGACAATCGAGCCGCGCGCGTGTTTGTATATAAAAGAGCTCCGTCCCGAGGGCATACAGTGGAATATTCCGCGGTTCGCACACAGATGGCGCATCAGGCGTTTGAAGGAGCAGCAATGGACGTGCATTCTCTCTCGCCTGTAGGCTCCGCTTGTAGTTCTAGTGGATCTGAAACAAGTTTAAGTCCAATACCATCGCCGCAAGCGTTATACTACCCCACAGGACGAAGGATGAATCTGTCGTATCAGAACCACTGCCAGACTTACATGAAACGGCTCTATACGAACAGCAGAGAGAGGTGGAGGCAACAACATGTAAACCTGGCGTTCGGCGAACTGAGAAAGCTACTGCCGACGTACCCGCCGGAGAGGAAGCTCTCGAAAAACGAGATTTTAAGACTAGCAATGAAGTACATCCGATTTCTGGACGATCTGGTTAAAGACATGAGCAAAGCAAACGAGAACGCACAAGACATCTCTGATGCAAAGCTCAAAGCGGAAAAACATGGAATTGAACACTTATCCTGCGAAGGGAAATCAAGCGTTTCTTTGTCATTTATGGAAGAGGATGCGAAAACGCTGCGTGCAAACACCGCGTCAATTTTTGACTCTCGCTAAGGTCGTTAGAAGATACCTAAATTTATCCCACGAGCAGACATTTCACGTTTCATTTCCCGTGTTAATATCGCGGTTTGACGAACAGTGCGATATTTAATGGACAAGAAAGCAACGTGCCACAATATTCGTAAGTTCAACCACGCTAAAACGGAATTGTAAATAGTGTAATTAATGCTATTGCCACAAAAGCTATTCGCTGTGTGTAATCGTGTTTACTATTATGTTACCATGCTTACTGTGTGTAAATAAGGTCCTTTTGGTGGTGTTTTCACTGAGTTTGTTTACTTAAGGGTCTAAACAGCCTAACTCGTTGAAGTGCTCAGCGAGATATACGGCGTTTCGTTGTTGAACTCTCTAAAACTATTATGTTTATCTGTCGCACCGATTTGCGATGGAGGAAACTGAGAGCTGTAATTAATAAACACTTTTTACAGATCAAGATCTTGTCACTTGGTGTTATCATCTGTCTGTATATCGGCTCGTTTTAGGGTGATTCGCTTTCAGGGAATTTGACGCAAAAATGGCGTAAAATGCACGGCGGGGGAGGTGAAAATTACATTTTCATGCACACTAGGCAGATGCAAATGTGTGAAAATTCACAACTGGGGGATGGAGGTTGCTAGTAAGATTAGCCAGTGTTTGCCCACTTTCGGAAGAAAACACAAATTGATATCGCAAACATGAACAAAGAGTATAGTGTTATCGGCTTTTCGTGTCTAAAAACGGATCCGGCTACCAGTGAAAAAACTAAACTTCTTGATTTAAGTGTTGTGTTTCTGTCTAAATCGGAGATCGCAAAGCTGATAAATCGCGTAACACTAAATTAATGGGACATCAGCAACGACACTTCTGAGAGAGCAGATTAGTGATATGACAACAGCACGATTGTTTTGGACAGCTGAACAAGAATGAAGTCGAAATTGTACGAATTACGCACTGTTTGATCGCTGTGCTTCGAAACCGTCAAAATTATTTCCCTTAAAGCTTGTCTTTCCCGGAATTTGATATACATCTTTCGTTTGTCTACACGTCTCATTTTCATGTACCATAATTCTCCCCTGCCGAGAATTTGAATGTATTACCGAGCTCTTCACCTGTGGAAAATCGGATTGCAATTTCGCGCGTCCAAAAGTGCTCTCTATAAAATACTTGTATGCGTAAACATCACGACATATTTGGATTGCAAAATGTATCTTTTTTGCCAGTTATATAACAAGGCTACAATATAAAACTTCTTAGACCAGTTACCACTCGGTACAATAAAATCTACCGTATGCGAGGAGAGCCTTTCTGAAAACGTGCCCAAAAATACGTAACCATTTTTGTTTTTAACTTAAATCAAAAAACGGCAAAATACTGGAAAATACGAAACGAGTCTCCCTCAAACAGCTTTAAGAGAAAGTAGTGCTAAATAGCTAACGTTTAGATTCAACAATAGAACCGAACTTCATAGCTTTTTTCAGTGCTGTACATATTCACAAAGAAATCACCAAGGCCTATAAATTATGGGCACGTCAAAATTATCCCTCCGAATTCGAGTGACGAGAAAAACAACCCGATCACATTTTCTAGGAAACGGAAATGACTACTATTAACCTTTAGTTTGGTGTTAAATTCCCACAAATAATCAAACAATAACAAACCGAAGGAATTCCAAAACCTTCGCGAATTTGTTACAAAAACAAACAACAGTAAATTATTAACACGTGTGCAGCGAAGTTGGCTGGCCTGAGGCTAAATCTTTTAGGACGTGTGTGCAATCGGTAACGTTTCGCTTGCGTAACACATGAAAAGAATTGTACATGCAGGTGCTGACAGCCAAGGGAAACGTTGATAAAAGAGGAGATTGCCTTGCTACTAGGCCAGATGGAAGGAATTTAGCCCTTAACCTTTTCGATGTCCACGATAGCCTCTGATGTACGCGCTCCCTAGAGAAATGAACGCATGTGGACAAGTTTTAAAAAGTCGCCCATATCGATAAATGTCCGGCTCGAAGGTTTTAAGGAACAGTGGCTAGATCGCAAGCTTGGAAATAGAATGAGTTTGTTACACAAAATCTTGAAGATAAATCTCCAGATGTTTTCAAAGTAGTGTGTAAAGAAACAAAAGCGAAAAAATTGAAATAACGGGCAAAGAATGACCTTTTCAGTGCTTTTCTGTAAAGCTTCTCAGAAAACGATTATGTTGAACTGTAGTAAACCACCTCTGCGCTCGTAGTATTACAAACACTGGTCTACTCCCCAAAAGAACGTACTCTGTTGTTCTCTGAGAAAAGTGTAATTTGTCCAACTAAGAAGTGTTTGGTTGCATCTACAGTATGTCAAACATGGAAGGGGAATTTACGCGGTGGTATCTCATAAATCCCAAACTGAGTAAGAAAACGCGCCGGATAAGTTGCTATCCAGCGGATAAAATGTATCAGTTGCGATACATTTTAGTGACTTAGCTGCTGAGTTATCCGATCTTTGAACATCTGGGGCCTGGTCCAAAGCTTTGCCTGATTTAACCGATCACTGACTACCCAGTTGTGCAGTTTGTGGGCCGCGAATTAACGAAAGGAAAGAGAAAGGACGGAAAATGGAGGAAAGTATTGTAAAAAAAATAGTCAGTGTCGAAAAACAAGCTTACCAAGACATCGAACATTGACCCGTCGAGCTGATTTGTGTTTAACGTAACAAATACTGAGTGCTTGACACAACAAAAAACTTCTAAAAGATATTTGTGTCAGCAATACTTAGCAAATAATGCCAAAAATATATCATGACTAAGCAGTTGCAGCGAAAACAGGAAGCGTTTGAAATAAAGTTGTTCAAAGATGGCAAAGAAATAAATAAATTTATGTTTTTTCAGGCGGCCGGACAACAGACTCGCATTAAAAGTTTCCGGCCCTACGATGGTTGGAAAGAGTTTGTCGGACGAGCCGTGAAGTACGAAAATCTTTCACTTGTTCTTGGTAATTACCGTTTTCCAATATTCATAGACAGCGGTACTTTGATTCAACACCTCAATGAAATTATTCTTACCGGAGCCGCTTTAAATGACAAAGCCGGCAGGAAAGTATTTTTCTTGGACACGAAGTTCTCATGATTTAAGCAATTTTCTTCCCTTCCATCAGCTTAGCAAACGATAAGGACAGGAAATTGTTACTATTCTAATGGATTAAAAGAAGCGAAATGTTTTGATTTTAAACCGATCTACACAGACATAAAGACCAGCTGTTGTCTGTTGTCCTTATTTCATTGTTCCAAAGTATATAAAAGCAGAACCGACTAAACAAAAAAATATATCTCTGTAATTATCTCTTTGAAAACGACCACGCGTTTATTGTTTATTTGTCTGGGGTAAACTTTGAAAAGACATTGTTGGGAAAGTTACTCGGTCATTAAAACAAACAGAAGAGTTGATTGTAATTATAGCTGACAAGTGCCCACTCACAAGATTACAAAAGCTTGTTTTAGTTTCTGCAAAAATTAGTTGTCTTTGAGGCGGAGACTTTGATTTCCATGCCAAACAAAACAACGTGTTCTTTCCGGCTGGCGATGTTGCAATATACGCGACGCTTATCTTGCACTAACTTCTTGTAGCGCGTCGAAATTGTTTCAACTTGTAAATCATAGCACTGAGTAAATAAACGCTAATCATAGAACTGTTATTTGGCCTGCCCTATACTCTTAGCATTACGGAAAAATGCACTGAAAGACTGAAAAAAATCCTGGAAAAATTATAGCCTTCCGTCCCTATCTTTTCTTCCCTTCGCTTGCCCACTCTGTCGCGTTTTGCTCTCAGCCAAGAGCATGGAAGAGACTATACCAAAGATTTGATTTTTAATTCTTTTACTTTAATCTTTGATGGAGCTTTTCATAAGGCAAAACAAAACGCTAGCGTTGCGTACCAGACCTTTCAACAAACTAGGCCAAGGCTAACTGCTACTAAAAGGTCCTCGATGTAGTACATGGGCTCAGCATTGTGCGTTTTTCTCATACTGTTCTACATATTTTACTGATATCAATGCGTGATGATATTTTAAATTGCTTAACTCACTAGGAGTAACAAGTTATCCTTAGCATTTCTTCAGTTATTTCGATTATTTCTCTTTAGGTAGTAACCGTGACTGTAAAGTTTTTTTTTTTTAATTGAAATGCTCATACGGGAAAATTACGACAACTCTATGAGCTTAAAAGCTCTACAGAGCAATTGTGTAGATGATTCCGTCTACAAATGCATGTCTGGGTTTCAATTTCTTCCATTTTCTTCCATTATTACAGAGTCTAAATGTAATGGAAGAGTTTGAATAACATGAGAAACAACTTGAAAGATTTACGTTATTTTTTAACATCACTTTCAATATTCAATCAGTATTTTCTAAACAAAAGTTGACAATTTTATTGTTTCCAGAGCAAAAAGAATAGTGATGGAAATTACTACGGGACAAATTATATTCAAGAGGGGAACACATCACCAGCTGATCGACCAAGAGACACTGAGCAACAATGGAACCAAAGAATTGCACACAATTGCTTTAACACCACGCGTGTTAGCGCGTGCCGCGTCAGTTCGTCTCGTGGCGAGCACGTGGCGGCGTGAACTGCAAAATAGCTGAGTAATTTCGACCCGTTTCTGAGAGAACAACAAAGGAACAGATTTCGACAATAGATAGCGAGTGTAGTTATTATGTTTCTTTTTTCTAAATGTTGTGAGATGTAAGACCATCGATAATTGTAAATCCGGCCTAACAGTTCCTTGAACTTGAAAGAGGTAAACATATTAATTCTGGTGAATTTGAATCGTTTTGGAATAGTGTTCAAAATTATTCTGTGTGTTACCCTGGTAACACAGATAGTATTAACTTGACAACTGTTTTTTAAAAAAAATTTCCATAGGACTTTCCATAATGATAAAAGCTGAGGTTTTGAGGCCTGCCCTAGCAAGACACGGGGAGAGGAAAACTCCCACCCCCACCCACAGGTTTGGTATCATCCACCAAAAACCTCGCTTTTCTATGCGACATAACAAAGATCAGCTGCACTTAAGGCGGGGGTACACCTGAACATGGATTGGGCTCGATTGAGTAAGGTAGTCAAACACAATCGAATTCTCACAAAACATTCCAACTTTCGATTGAGTTCGATTGTGTGCGACTAGGTTCGATCACGTTCGATTTGAGGCTGGATGGCATGGTGATTGAAAAACAACGGTCCACTTTGGATTTAGGTTGTTCGACTGAAATCGCTTGGGTTCAATTAGTTTGGGAATGGAACGCAATCGAGCTCTTGCACAAATTTTTTGGTTCGACTGTGTTCGATTACGGAAAAAATCGAACCCAGTCGTTCAATTAAGTTCGATTACCGAACAGTTCGATTAGCAATGAGCCATGTGTAACTCCTTAAAATGCACAATATCCACTTTCAATAGAAAACAGTCTCAGAAATAAAGTTTATAGAAAGACAGTCGCCGCTAGTTTTTCAGAAAGCTTGATTCGCATTTCTCGCCAAGAATGCCACAAGTATTAACAACAGCCTGGCGTAAGCCAAACAGCATTCGTTCATCCCCTTTGAACTCAAAGCATTGAGAAATAAAAATAATTGCTCTTTAAAGTTGTAGCGTGGACCATTTCATAACAAGCTTTCAAATAATCTTTGTCACACACAAGAAAGTTATTTAACTGTTAACGAGGAAACAGGCTTTCTTCGGATGAAATCCCTCCTCCGGAAAATTCTATTGAAGTGACATTGCCATGTAAGCAACGTGAAATATGCTTATGACGTCAAGTGCTCGCGTTCGTTGTGCTGGGATACTCTTCGGGATATATCCGAGGATTTTCCGAATGCGACACTCGTTTCCTCGGTTGCCGCACTTACAAGTTTTCATGGATTGCAATTCGTGTTATCTTCGTTTCTCCTTCATGGACTTTTGCTTGCTTCTCTTCGCCTTATGTTGAAGGCATTTCGAGGGTCAAATATTTCAAAAGTATCCTCATCCTCATCCTCGACGAACGCATCTCTTGCTCGCCTGTTGTCAGATTCACACAACAGCGTGTGAAACATCCTGGAGAAAAAATATATTGAAGATAAGTCTTTAATTTATTCATTCCCCAATACAATGTTTTTACTATTAAGTGATAAATTGGATGATTTACTTGTGTGCTGTGTAGAGAAGACCTGTGGTGAAGAATGTGGTGCTGTTTATTATGCTGTACAAGGTGGTTCTAACTTCTGAGTCTGTGGAACAAATCCTAAAGTGTGACCATTCAAATGAAAGCTACTGGCCAGTAATTCCCTGTTTATTATGATGCAAAAGGTGGTTCAAACTTTTGAGTCTGTAGATGAAATCCTAAACTGTGACCATTCAAACAGTGAAAGCTACTGAGAAGTCCTTTCCTGTGGTGCTGTTTATTACGCTGTAAACGGTGGTTCTAACTTTTTGAGTCTGGATGAAATCCTAAGGTGTGACCATTCAAACAGTGAAAGCTACTGAGCAGTACTTTCCTGTGGTGCTGTTTATTATGCTGCACAAGGTTGTTCTAACTTTTGAGTCTGTGGATGAAATCCTAACGTGTGACCATTCAAATGAAAGCTACTGAGCAGTACTTTCCTATGGTGCTGAATATTATGCTGTACAAGGTTGTTCTAACGTTTTGAGTCACAATGAAAGCTACAGAGCACGCTTTTCCTGTGCTGGGCACTACGTTGTATCAGGTTATGTTTAAGATCAGTATGAGGAAATTCTGAAGTGTTCCAATTGAAGTGAAAACCACTGAATGGAGACTTTCTAGGCCGATACGGTTAGAGACGTATTAGAGTAGTTTTACAAGTGGGTTTTAATTTCTTAGTCTAGATCTGAACTTTCCAATCAAAGCTACGATTGAGCGGATTGAGGGGCAAAGAGCAAAAAAAAAGGAAAAAAACTCGCAGCCAAAAGCAAAACAAAATTACAGAGACAAGAAAAAAACAATACATGTGCACTGGCCGGGAATCGTACCCGGGCCTCCAGCGTGGCAGGTGAGAATTCTACCACTGAACCACAAGTGCAAGTTGACGGATAAAATGGGAGAATTAAGCTAGAAAAACACGGGTTGTGTTTCTTGTGCATCGAAATACTTTCTGAAGTGCAGCCAGAAATGGGCGGAAAAAATAGGAAATGATAAATAAAAAGAGTCTGATCAAAATACACAGGTGAATTGAAAAGTCAATGAAAGCAACGAAAGCAGAGTTGTCTCAGGTTTTGAAAATTTTAAAGAAGAATTCACTGGTACAACGACCGCTGTAAAGCAGTAAAAAAATATTTGACGGCCGAAAATAACGATTCAAGGTTCCAGATGAGCAAATTTTCTTTCACTAGTTAAAAGGTGGCCTTGGAAAAGCACAGTTTCAATTCCAAGCTTAACACAAAGATTTGATCTACAGCAACTGAACAAAATTGGTATGTTGAAGTTTACAGTGCAACCAGGCGAACAATCAGCCATGGTTTGATGCTACTCTGGTTTGAAGATTGATGAATGTAACTTAAAAAGTTACAATTCACGACCAGACATTTCGACACTCCTGTCTAGTGCCTTCATCACGATGTCAGAAAAAAATGATCGCATTTTCTTGAAAAAGATGGCTTTGGAAAATGTTTTGTTCCAGAAAGCGGGAATTCCATTTTGACGACAATTCAAACCGTTGTGAGTAAAGTTTCAGTTCCAGACCTTCACACAAATATCCACTGTAGGAAAAAACAAAAAATATCTATCATCGTCTCGTAAAAGGTGCCTTTGGAAACTATTCAGTGTTACATAATGAAATCGATTTAGATCACCATTAAATCTGGACCTCTATTTTATTACCGAAGGACTCTTCTGCCAGAATTTGACATATGTAAGAAATTGCTCTACGTTTTTCCTGTTCAAAAACGCAATGTAGCAAGGGACCTCTCCGCCTAATCAACACCCGCGAGCTACCTTAACAGGAATGCAAATGGTGAGTACCTGGGTGCTTTGTCACTTCAGTTTCCTTCTGTCTCTTTGTTTCCATCATCTCCCGCTTAAGACGTTTATATTCAGCACGGGCCGCCTCCTGTTTACTGAAAAGAAAAACCAACGAAGTTTCACTATTGATAGCTAGTCAGTTTTATGGGAAGATCGGTAATCCCGGGAAGGTGGGGTGGGGGGTCCTAAAAAATTTAATATGAGGAGGCTCCGCCCCGAGGTCCGACCCCTTACCTTTTATATACCATTTTTGACAGAAAAGGTACCCCTTTCGTATACCTTCCATTAACAAAAGGTTCCTCTTTCCTCTACCTTCCATTGCAACAGTACAGTTATAAGGTGTGCGTGTTCGAAATATTTTAATAAAGCCCTTTTAAATACCTAAATGATAAATTTCCCTACCCTTTCACGTACTTCGACTCGTGAAATCCCTATCCTTTCATATACTTGAAGCGTAAAAAAGGTACCCCTTTCAGGCGGAGCCTCCCCACCTCTCCAGGTCAGCAATCAGGAAGATTCCATTTAGCCCCCACCTCATTCCTTTGAGAGCCTTCTTATAGACATTTATCTTTATTACAGCGGGGTAGAAGAGGGGTATTTCTATGTTACCTAAGGATATAACTTATAAATCTGTATGTAAATCTTCACTAAACTATTAGCAATAGTATAAATTCTCAGTGCAAGAAAGTTGTGAAGATTAAATAATAACTTCTTTATCTGAAGCGATCATATAATACACGCCCTTTTACGGCGTTAGTCACAATTCTCTCAAAAATGGACACTTATAGTCAAAGAGCCACTCCAGATATAAGGGTGACTTATTGAGAACACCATCAGTAGGAGCATTCAACATGGGGGTGAGTGCAGCATCAGTAGGGGCATTCAACATGGGGGTGAGTGCACCATCAGTAGGGGCATTCAACATGGGGGTGAGTGCGCCATCGGTAGGGGCATTACACATGGAGGCGAGTGTACCATCGGTGGGAGCATTCAACATGGGGGTGAGTGCACCACCGGTAGGGGCATTCAACATGGGGGTGAGTGCGCCATCAGTAGGGGCATTCAACATGGGGGTGAGTGTGCCATCAGTAGGGGCATTCAACATGGGGGTAAGTGCACCATCAGTTGGGGCATTCAACATGGGGGTGAGTGCGCCATCAGTAGGGGCATTCAACATGGGGGTGAGTGCACCATCAGTAGGGGCATTCAACATGGGGGTGAGTGCACCATCAGTAGGGGCATTCAACATGGGGTGAGTGCGCCACCAGTAGGGGCATTCAACATGGAGGCGAGTGTACCATCAGTAGGGGCATTCAATAGGGGGGTGAGTGTGCCATCAGTAGGGGCATTCAACATGGGGGTGAGTGTGCCATCAGTAGGAGCATTCAACATGGGGGTGAGTGCACCATCAGTAGGGGCATTCAACATGGAGGCGAGTGTACCATCAGTAGGGGCATTCAACATGGGGGTGAGTGCGCCATCAGTAGGGGTATTAAACATGTGGGTGAGTGTACCATCAGTAGGGGCATTCAACATGGGGGTGAGTGCGCGATCAGTAGGGGCATTCAACATGGGGGTGAGTGTGCCATCAGTAGGGGTATTAAACATGTGGGTGAGTGTACCATCAGTAGGGGCATTCATCACGGGGGTGAGTGCGCGATCAGTAGGGGCATTCAACATGGGGGTGAGTGCGCGATCAGTAGGGGCATTCAACATGGGGGTGAGTGCGCGATCAGTAGGGGCATTCAACATGGGGGTGAGTGCACCATCAGTAGGGGCATTCAACATGGGGGTGAGTGTGCCATCAGTAGGGGCATTCAACATGGGGGTGAGTGCGCGATCAGTAGGGGCATTCATCACGGGGGTGAGTGCACCATCAGTAGGGGCATTCAACATGGGGGTGAGTGTGCCATCAGTAGGGGCATTCAACATGGGGGTGAGTGTGCCATCAGTAGGGGCATTCATCACGGGGGTGAGTGCGCGATCAGTAGGGGCATTCATCACGGGGGTGAGTGCACCATCAGTAGGGGCATTCAACATGGGGGTGAGTGTGCCATCAGTAGGGGCATTCAACATGGGGTGAGTGCACCATCAGTAGGGGCATTCAACATGGGGGTGAGTGCGCCACCAGTAGGGGCATTCAACATGGGGGTGAGTGTGCCAACAGTAGGGGCATTCAACATGGGGGTGAGTGCACTATCAGTAGGGGCATTCAACATGGGGGTGAGTGCACCACCAGTAGGGGCATTAAACATGGGGGTGAGTGTGCCATCAGAAGGGGCATTCAACATGGGGGTGAGTGCGCGATCAGTAGGGGCATTCAACATGGGGGTGAGTGCGCGATCAGTAGGGGCATTCAACATGGGGGTGAGTGCGCGATCAGTAGGGGCATTCAACATGGGGGTGAGTGCACCATCAGTAGGGGCATTCAACATGGGGGTGAGTGTGCCATCAGTAGGGGCATTCAACATGGAGGCGAGTGTACCATCAGTAGGGGCATTCATCACGGGGGTGAGTGCGCGATCAGTAGGGGCATTCAACATGGGGGTGAGTGCGCGATCAGTAGGGGCATTCAACATGGGGGTGAGTGCGCGATCAGTAGGGGCATTCAACATGGGGGTGAGTGCACCATCAGTAGGGGCATTCAACATGGGGGTGAGTGTGCCATCAGTAGGGGCATTCAACATGGGGGTGAGTGCGCGATCAGTAGGGGCATTCATCACGGGGGTGAGTGCACCATCAGTAGGGGCATTCAACATGGGGTGAGTGTGCCATCAGTAGGGGCATTCAACATGGGGGTGAGTGTGCCATCAGTAGGGGCATTCATCACGGGGGTGAGTGCGCGATCAGTAGGGGCATTCATCACGGGGGTGAGTGCACCATCAGTAGGGGCATTCAACATGGGGGTGAGTGTGCCATCAGTAGGGGCATTCAACATGGGGGTGAGTGTGCCATCAGTAGGGGCATTCAACATGGGGGTGAGTGCGCCACCAGTAGGGGCATTCAACATGGGGGTGAGTGTGCCAACAGTAGGGGCATTCAACATGGGGGTGAGTGCACTATCAGTAGGGGCATTCAACATGGGGGTGAGTGCACCACCAGTAGGGGCATTAAACATGGGGGTGAGTGTGCCATCAGAAGGGGCATTCAACATGGGGGTGCGTGCACCATCAGTAGGGGCATTCAACATGGGGGTGAGTGTGCCATCAGTAGGGGCACTCATGAGTGTACCATCAGTAGGAACATTCACCATGGGGGTGAGTGCGCGATCAGTAGGGGAATTCAACATGGGGGTGAGTGTGCCATCAGTAGGGGAATTCAACATGGGGGTGAGTGTGCCATCAGTAAGGGCATTCAACATGGGGGTGAGTGCACCATCAGTAGGGGCATTCAACATGGGGGTGAGTGTGCCATCAGTAGGGGCACTCGTGAGTGTACCATCAGTAGGAACATTCACCATGGGGGTGAGTGCGCGATCAGTAGGGGAATTCAACATGGGGGTGAGTGCGCCACCAGTAGGGGCATTCAACATGGGGGTGAGTGCACCATCAGTAGGGGCATTCAACATGGGGGTGAGTGTGCCATCAGTAGGGGCATTCAACGTAGGGGTGAGTGCACCATCAGTGGGGCAGTCAACATGGGGGTGAGTGCGCCATAAGTAGGGGCATTCAACGTGGGGGTGAGTGCGCCATCAGAAGGGGCATTCAACATGGCGGTCAGTGTGTCATAAGTAGGGGCATTCAACAGGGGGGTGAGTACGTCATCAATAGGGGCATTCAACATGGGGGTAAGTGTGCCATCAGTAGGGGCACTCAACATAGGGGTGAGTGCGCCATCTGTGGGGCAGTCAACATGGGGGTGAGTGCGCAATCAATATGGCCCTTCAACATGGGGGTTAGTGCGCCATCAAGGGGACAATCAACATGGGGGTGAGTGTGCCATCAGAAGGGTCTTTCAACATGGGGGTGAGTGCGTCATAAGTAGGGGCATTCAACAGGGGGGTGAGTGCGCCATCAGTAGGGGCATTCAACATGGGGGGTGAGTGCACCATAAGAAGGGGAATTCAACATACCGGTGAGTGTGCCATGAGTAGGGGCATTCAACAGGGGGGTGAGTGCGCCATCAGTATGGGCATTCAACAGGGGGGTGAGTGCGCCATCAGTATGGGCATTCAACATGGGGGTGAGTGCGCCATTAGTGGGGCATTCAACATGGGGGTGAGTGCGCCATTAGTGGGGCAGTCAACATGGGGGCGAGTGCGCCATCAGTAGGGGCATTCAACATGAGGGTGAGTGTGCAATCAGTAGGGGCATTTAACAGGGGGGTGAGTGTTCCATCAGAAGGGGCATTCAACGTGGGGGTGAGTGTGCCATCGGTAGGGGCATTGAACAGGGGGGTGAGTGCGCCATCAGTAGGGGCATTTAACATGGGGGTATGTGCGCCATCAGTGGGGCAGTCAACATGGGGGTGAGTGCACCATCAGTAGGGGCATTCAACATGGGGGTGAGTCTTCCATCAGTAGGGGCATTTAATAGGGGGGTGAGTGTGCCATCAGTAGGGGAATTCAAAAGGGGGGTGAGTGCGCCATCAGTAGGGATGTTCAACAGGGGGGTGAGTGCGCCATTAGTAGGGGCATTCAACATGGGGGTGAGTGCGCCATTAGTAGGGCAGTCAACATGGGGGTGAGTGCACCATCAGTAGGGGCATTTAGCAAGGGGGTGAGTGTGCCATTAGTAGGGGCATTCAATAGGGGGGTGAGTGCGCCATCAGAAGGGGCATTTAACATGGGGGTGGGTGTGCCATCAGTAGGGGCATTCAACAGGGGGTTGAGTGCACCATCAGAAGGGGCATTCAAGATGGGGGTGATTGTGCCATCAGTAGGGGCATTGAACATGGGGGTGAGTGTGCCATCAGTAGGGGCATTTACCAGGGGGGTGAGGACGTCATCAGTAGGGGCATTCAACATGGGGGTGAGTGCGCCATCAGTAGGGGCATTGAACATGGGGGTGAGTGTGCCATCAGTAGGGGCATTTACCAGGGGGGTGAGGACGCCATCAGTAGGGGCATTCAACATGGGGGTGAGTGCGCTATCAGTGGGGCAGTCAACATGGGGGTGAGTGCACTATCAGTAGGGGCATTCAACATGGGGGTGAGTGTGCCATCAGTAGGGGCATTCAATAGGGGGGTGAGTGCGCCATCAGAAGGGGAATTCAACATGGGGGTGAGTGTGCCATCAGTAGGGGCATTCAACATGGGGGTGAGTGCGCCATGAGTGGGGCAGTCAACATGGGGGTGAGTGCGCCATCAGTGGGGCAGTCAACATGGGGGTGAGTGCGCCATCAGTAGGGGCATTCAACATGGGGGTGAGAGAGAGGGGGGTGTGGTTGGGGGACTTTGGTGGGGTGACGTGACTATCTATTTAACAAATAGATTCCATGTTGCCGTGCGTCTGTTCAGTAATAGATTACAGATGACGTCAAAATGTTATAAAAACAAAGAAGTGGCACATGAGCTGCAGGTGAGTGTTTCACTGATGTTTTTACCACATTTTGACGTCTTCTGTGATCTATTACTGAACAGACGCACGGCAACATGGAATCTATTTTCTTTATATAATAAAGAAAGAAAATGCAAGCGAAAAACTTGTTTATTTTTACATTACTGGTAAAATAGTTGCAGTGATGACGTAATCTGTGCATGTGTCCTCTAATAGATCATAGCTAAGGGCCAATCACAATTCGTGAACTATTTACCTTGTTATATAAATTCCAATGGTTAAAACAAATATTAATAGATATGTTTTAATGTCATCCTTGGTTTAAATTTTATCTCCCTTTTCTTTGTAGGTATGGAAATGTATGGTAATGTACTATGGTAAAAATGTATGTAATGTATAGTAATGTATGGTAATGTATGGTAATGTATCGTAATGTATAGTAATGTATGGAAATGTATGGTAATTTATATAAGTTTAAAACAAAAGGAGAAAAAATTTAAACCAAGAATTACAATGAAGTACCACAACAGATACACTTTCAACTAAATGATAGACACACCTTCCAAAGAATATGTATTTTTTGGTTAAAAAACCAACCTCTTTCCAGATGCATCCTTCATTGTGTTTCCATCCAGGTCAGCTTTTTCTTCATCTTCTGTTTTTCTTTTCTTCAACTTACTTCGCACTTGATCTAAGCATCCTTGAGTCAACATCTGTTCCACCAGCAATCCCACAAGCAATCTGCAAGAAAACAAGAAATAGCAAGTTTTAGTACCATTTCCTCTAATTATAGTCATGCTTTACAAATAGACAGAAAAGCAGGCCTTAGTTAAGGATTAAAAAAAATGGGGCTAACTACACTGATAGCACTTACTAAGATCTGCTCCTCCCACATCATCATTACAAGGCACCATACTAAACCTTGCCATCAAATCTCATCCTCGTTCCCAGAAGTTTTACAACAACTATTTTCAATCGGTTTACCATTCTCTTCAAAAATCTATATATTGAAATAGGAATCTTATTAGAGATGGATAGTGCCCTCAGAATTGTGCTGTTACACAAAATATCCCCACCACACCCAACGCAAATGCTTCAGTTTGAATAGCCTTCAACCCTCTGGAGATTCCAGTTTAGCCTTCTACCCACCCTTCCCATGGAATTTCTTTCTAACTTTAAGCGGGGAGAGGGTATGGATATTTCCTGAAACAGGTCATTATTTGCTATTGCTTCCTCTACTTGTGAATTTACTTTATTAGTTTATGTTACTGCAAAAAGCTTTAATTAGTCACACCCCCCCCCCCCCCCCAACCCAACCTCATTTGAAAGTCGGCTTTGTAAGGACCACCCCCTCTTTGAGACATGAGATTTTGTAATTAGTCCTCTTATTCCCTATTATGAAATCCAGATCATGCAGCCCAGCTGGTTTCTTTTTTGAAAACAAATGTACACTCAAATACATAATAATGTTGGCAGCAAAAAATAATACCGTAATCGGTTCCATTTAAAGTTTCACTGCAGTTGTTTAAGCTTTGTACAAAAGCTATTTTAAGACTAAAATGGTGACTTTTAATAAAGATTTGAAATAAGCCCCTTCTCCATTAAGCACATCTCTTTGATAAGCCCCCTCCCCTCCCCACTACAGTTAACAAGGCCTAAAATTAGATAACCCCTCCGACCCACCACTACCACAACCAAATAATAGAATTAACTGTATTGCAGTATTTAGTTAGTATTTTATTTATACTAATTGGGTTTGCTTACATAGGAAGCAGGAATGAAAAGACTGAGAAGTTAACTAAGCTACAATAGACAAGACATCCCTTTCCCCACCCTCCCCTCCATAAACAGCACCTTTTCATCACTGTCCTCATCTGAGTCAAATAATTTAGACTTCTTCTCCTAAGACAACATAAAGGCATCCATTTCAGCATATTTGCAGTATCTTTAAGGGCCACTTCTATAGTGAGATTTAAGGGAAAGATTTAAGTGAAACTTCTTCAGTGTGATTTCAGGAAATCATCACATTCTAATCTTCTCCACCCTCCGCATGACAGGTCATTGGAAATTTTTAACAGGAGGGGTCTCAGAATACAAAAGTTTGAAATGAAAATGTTAAGCTAAATTGTAGTTTCCATAGGGTGGGGTCTTAGCCAACACATCCTCATAGGTAACAAATGGGTATAGAATAACATAGCAGTGCTAAGCATCAAGTTTCAGTCACTTAGCAAGCCAGTTTTTGTAATATGAGTTTGTGCCAAATTTGAATTCCCTACCCCTCCCTACCCCCCACATTTGAATAGGCCCATATTAAGGTATGGGGCACAAGAAGCACAACATGATGCTAGTCTCTCCCAAATATCTAAGAAGCCTGAGGTTACAACTTCCATGAATAGGCATCTTTCCAGACAGGGCCTGTTTGTAATTCTTGCTTGAGCGAGAAGGAAGAGAGGTGGCTAATAACAGAGCCTCAAACTTACTACAAAAAATGTATCAGTAAAGCCAGCCTTTTTTATTGATTACAATATTGGAACATGTCGCAGCTAGAACTTACAACAAAGGTAAGATAAAGCAAACACAACATAAAAAACTCATCAAGCAAACATTATTAATCATTTTAAGTTAGTTAATGAAAAACTGACCACAATGACAGAACAAAGTAATTACCTTTTAACATTCACACACCCATCTGGTTATAAGTAAATGGTACACTTTTCTCATCTAAATCAATACATTGTTAATTCTAAGCTGAATGTGATGCTAAAATATCAGTTTTTGATATGACCCTAGTTTCTTTTTATTAAGCTTCAGTTTCAATGATTTGGAACAATGCTCAATTCTATGGTATGGTCAGGCACAAAATGCTATAGTGCTAACTTGCAGCTTTTTTGCCTTCTGCAAGCTAGAAACTATTTGCACCATTCAAAAATTTAAGAATGTATTAATTTATTACAGTTAGCTGCTAAAGAATTCATAACTACACATGTACCGGTATGTAATAAAAATTGATTGTAATCCACAATCTCAACATGAAAACATTTTCATGTGAAAAAACAAAATATAAGAATCACCTCTAGGTGTCACTTGGAGTGTGAATGATCTCCTTTATATAAAGACTAAAATGTTTGAGCATTTTGTACAAAGCACCATAATTATTTTATCAACATTACTTTTTCTCTTTTTATACTCAATAGCTTTCACCATCATGTATAGCATATTTCAGGATTTTATCCTTATGCTCTAAACTTAGAACCATTATTCAGCTTAATTATCCACTGATTGCAAACTTACACTTATAAAAAAATTACCAGTTAACTGTAATGTTTAATCGAAGATCCTACTCACCAAGGCCGTCACCAATTTCTTAAGTAGGCACACATATGCAAAAGGTAGCCAGGATTCCAGCTAATGTGGTATAGTCAATACTCTCTTTTCCATCAACGAAGTGGGGAAACTCCCGGTCCTTAATTACAGCCCAGTTTCAGAAAAAGCAAATGTCAACCTACAACTTTTAGTCCTCACTGAATACAACATTGAGAAGCAGAGTGCTCAGCTGAGGGTAAAATGTTGACCCGATCCTCAGACCACTTGACTACCTGAGTCAACTCTTCTTTTCCCTCCCCACTGTATTTACTGATACACTCTTTGATGAATTCTACCACACAATACCCAGGTAACGCATTACTTAAATTAAACTGAGAATGAGTTTCCAGTGCATCATACAGTTTTAATGTCAGTAAAAACATCGGTGTTTGGGAAGGGTCAGGTAGTGGTGGAAGTGATCTGTCTTTATCTCGAATTTCTGTTGCATAATACTTAATAGCATCATCTGGAACACTACAAATGGTACTGGTTTGCAACGATTTCCGTATTGTTTCAATTTTTTCCATCTCCTCTAATTTTAAAATCTCTTTGAAGTGTTTCTGCGAAGCAACACCCATCACCTTGAGTTGGCATTTGTTCCAACAAAGAATAGGGCCCCCAGAATTACCAGAATTTAGTGAACAGTTTAGTACAGCTAAGGTGTGACCTGACAAGGTTTTCTTAGAACCAGAAACATGGCCAGTCACAAAAAGAGCTGTTTTTCCTGTATGACTCATGGGAAAACCAAAAGCAAAAATTTGCATCCCAGGTAACAAAGACTGGGTAGAAAGTTGTAATGGCAAAATTCTGTTTTGTTTCAAGTTAAGTCCTGGGCAATAAAGCAATGCTAAATCTTTACCTGTATCATAGTGAATAACTTTGCAAGAAAGTTCTCCGATGGTTGAATTAGAAACATAAATTTCCATTTGTTTACCTTGTTGTTGGGACAATACATCCTCAATAACATGCTTATTGGTAATTATTAAATGATCATGAATAACAAACCCAGAACCATGCTCACGTTCCACTATCTTTGTGGCTTCAGCATACCCTTCTTCAATTTTAGCCCTCTCATCATCAGCCTGTTCATTCAATTCACTAGTCTGTGGATCCTTTTCATCAAGGTGCTTACCAATGAGCTTCTTTTCATCAAAATGATCGATTGCTTTTTTAATTTCAAAAATGTCATAAGTTTGCTGGGTCTTTGGAACACCACTTTCCTTTTCTTTGCTAGGAAACATGTCTGTATCATCCACAAGGGGGCTGGCAAAACAACCTCTCACTCGATGCTCTGCTTCATTCCATGGATACCACTGCAGTTTGGCTTTGGCTTGCTGGTACTCTTTAGTCACAGCATCCCTGTTTGATTTAACTGACTCCCTCAGTTCTAGGGAAACTTCTGTCCGCATTTGATACATGTATCTTCCTGTTTCTTCAAAATGAAGAATGACTCTCTGAATATCAAAAATGTCATAGGTTTGGTTGAATGCTTTGATCCCTACTTCTTTATCTTTTTCAGGACAAATGACAGCTTCTTCTTTCAAGGAACTTGCAAAACAACCTCTAACCCTCTTCTCTGCCTCATCAGAGGAGTATCTGCGTAACCGAGATTTGGCTTTCCTGTATTCTTCTTTAACGCCAGAACAGTGCTCTTCAATGGACTTCTTCAGTTCATAAGTTCCAGGTCCCTCATCATCTGGATATTTTTGAAGACACTTTATTTGGTCAAAATGTTTAAGTGCTCTGTCAATGTCAAAAATGTTGTAACAATGACTGATAATACCATTGTGATCATGTTTAAGAAGTACATCAGTACAACGAAATTGTGAAAAAAAGTCACGAGGATAACAGCCCCTCACCATCTCCATGGCTTCATGATCTGAAAACTCTCTTAAAAAGCCGTCATTTATTCTAGAGGTAAATTTGGCAACTTCTAATTGTTTTTTAACGTTTTCCCTAAAATTCAAACAGTGGGTTTCATGTGCACACGTATTTCTATCACTGTTTGTTGGAGTACATTGATTATCCAAAACAACAACAGCATCATGGATATCAAAAATGTTGTAGAGTTCGCTTAGATCACGCCGTGGCTCGTATTTAAGCAACACGCCATCCCCTGCAAAGCTCCCAGCAAAGCAATCCCTCACTCGGCGTTGTGCAACAAGCCAGAATACTGCTGTTTGCCACCTGGATTATCACGAGCTTCCTGGCATTCTCTTTCGATAACAGCTCTTCTCTTGTCGATCAGCTTTCTCAATTCATCTGCTCCATGGCCTTGGTTTGGGTACTTTTCAACAAATGGGACTTTGTCCAATTTAACAAATGCATCGTGGATATCAGTGATGTCATACAGCCTGTCACCGTCTGGCCGCACCTCTCTATCGAATTCCATGGGAAGCATGAAGTACCTGTATTTCTCACGGTCATATTTAGGCAGTGAATAGACCCTACTCAAGCCGCCAGCATAACATGCCGCTACTCGTTCCACAGCTTCCCTCCAATGATACTTCTGTATGTTTTCTGGTCTTCCGTAAATCTTGACCTTTACACAAGCATCGAGGGCCTTTCTTCCTTCGTCACCCAACACATCGCAGTTAGTGTGCATGTTGACAATCTTTGCTCACCCAGAGTGAGGCCGTTTACAGAAGCCCTTAAACTCTTCAGGGCAGAGGTCTCCATATAATTACCTGCACCCGACCTCCGAAATACAAGAAAGACTCCGACTTCTAAAGCTCTGGTTCTTATACCTGCGATCAGGCGTACTACGAAACAATGCTGCAACAACTAGGTAACCATGCCTATGAGTATCGTTGTTTTCTTTCCGGCAAAAATAAAAGCCGACTTCCGGTTAATTCTTTACATGCTTCTGGAGATCACGCCCTTTTGGGAACATTTACAGATGTAGTTTATTACCCCATTAATTTTAATTAATCAAAATTGAATTCGGGCTTTCTATGTGTCCTTGATCTGGTTTCTTTGTCTAATTTTTGAAGTCAAATTATTGATAAAAATAATTACCTGCTGCATAAATTCTTCTAGAACAGCATTAATAAAGTTCTCAAAGAAAGAAATATTATGGGTAGAGGAATGCCATTCAGAGCACAAAATTACAATTAATAATAATCCTATTTCAACCCCGGCTCTGAAAAGTATTATTTCTTTAATTGTCATAGAGAGTATACAAAAGTATTATGCTAATCTATATTTCTAATTTACACTGGTCAAATTAGTGTTGTACAGTTAAAAAAGGTAGAGCTAGAGGTTGGACAGAAGCACTAGGCAGTGATTTTGTCACAAAAAAGTATTTATTACATGGCTAAATGACTATTTAAGAAATACAAATAAGTACAATGTAACAAAAGTAAATTAAACCAAATGATGAAATTTCATTATTATGATCAAAATGTCGTTGACCATCATTAGTTAGTTATGAAAAACTGACAATTGCAGAATTTTACATGCAATAAAATGCTATAAAAATGTTACAAAAGTGCATGTATTTGTTAATAGAAAAGAACAAATCACTGGAACGTGATTTCCGATTGCCACACACCCACTCCTCCATGGTGTCAGTTGCCCAATAAGTACCAACAACAATTACTTCAAAAGCAGAAAATTATCTGATAAAATTCTTATTAACATATTTAAATCCAAGGTAAAAATTGTCTTGAAACATTGTTTAACCCTAAAAGTGATCCTCAGTCACCATCTACAAGCTAATACAATGTCATAAACTGTTTAAAGTCATAGCAAACTAAAAGGGTATAACCATTTTATGCACATAAAAAATGCTCCTGTGGGCATACTGAACTCTTCTTGATCTATATCTTCAGGATATTGTCCATAGACTCTTAACTTAGAACGTCTTTGAAGTTTAATACAACCCTTACCAGTAAGGCAAATTCAGACTGACGGTAAGGTTAAATAAAGCCCACACTCATACTTTTTTGTCCCCACCGAGCATCATATTCTGGGGCAGAGTGGTGACTGGACGACGGGCAAAACAACGACACTAATATGTTTAAGACTGAACAATGACAAACAACTCTTCCTTTCCCTCTCCATTGTACCTACTGCAAGCTTCTTTGATGAACTCAATTACATACTGCACTGGCAGTGCATTACTTAAATTAAACTGAGAATGAGTTTCCAAGGCATCATACAGTTTTAATGTTCGCAAATTCCATTTGATCTGCTTCCTCTCCTTCTCAAGTGAATTAAGCCCTGGGTCTAAAATGGTTTGATTATTTTAGGGTTTTTTCTCAAAATCGTTCTTTGAAGTGCAAAGAAGGAACAAATGATGGTTATAATGTTATTAAGTATAGAATCTAGAAAAAAGAAAATTAAAGTACCTGGTCACGTGACTGACCAAGCCCTTAATTCATGAAAATCGTAAACTGATAAGATTCCCACCATTAGCTACTTTCCCAGGTTATTTTTGTCTTCACAGAAACATTCAACATAGAGACGAATAAAAAATGCGGTCGGAATGGCTCGAACCGTTGCACTCTCCACGTGTTATTTCCTGTTCTTTACTAGTGCCAGTCCTACTCCTACTTGGAATCGCTTCAGAAGAAAACCGTTAAATAGTATTCTCTCATTCCGCCTGCTGTTAATAGCACCATACTAACAGCCATATTAAGGACGTAAATTTTGTCAAGAAAACTATTGTTTACCTGTGGGAATTTTGAGTCAACGGATTTCTTACAAAACTGGGCGTGGGTGGTCACGTGATGAAAAAATTTACCTTCTCATAGATACATTTCGCACAATTTATGGTTCCAGTTTGGCCTAAATTGTTATCGAAGCGATACCTTCTAATCCATTTACTTTAGACCACCCTCTCTAAAATCCGCAGGGTCCCAGGCCTTAATTCACTTGAGTTTTCATCATACCACAATGAATCCCCCATACTGCCTGAAATAGAACTGGTTTGCAGTGATTCCCGAATTTCTTCAATTTCCTCTCTCTCTCCTCTAGTGTTAAAATCTCTTTAAAGTGCTTCTGTGTTGCAACACCAACAACTCTCAATTGACCTTGGATCCAACAGAGAACTGGGCCACCAGAATTACCAGAGTTAAGTGAGCAATTAAGGACCACCATTGTGTGACCTAAAAAATGTTTCCTCAAAACCAGAAACATTGCCACTAACAAAAAGAGCTTCCTCTCCTGTATGAATCATGGGATAACCAAAAGAAAGAATTTTCATCCCTGGTAACAAGGATTTGTTAAGGTTAGAAAATGCTAATGGGCAAATACTACGTTGCAATGCATTAAGTTCTTTACTGACAATAGAGTACTGCTAAATCTTTGCCTGCATCATAGTGAGCAATCTCACAACTAAGTTCACCAATGATTGCATTACAAATATATATCTCTTTGGTTTTATCAAAAGCTGCATCTTCAATGACGTGCTTGTTTGTCATCACAAAATGACCCTGAATAATGAACCCAGAACCATGCTCAGTTTCAGTTTTCTTTGTAGCGTTTGCATGCTGTTTTTCGATAAAAGCTCTTTTTTCATCAACAATCTCCCGACTCTTTTTAGCTCCTGGATCTTTTTTATCTAAGTACCTGTCCAGAAGCTTTTTGCATCAAAATGATCCACAGCATGTTTGATTTCAAAAACGTCACATGTCTGCTGAAGTTTTGGAATCCCATTGTCCTCTTCTTTACTTGGAAAAACATGCATGCCCGCGTCATTAGAGTTATATCTGCAAAGCAATCTCTCACACGGAGCTCTGCCTCATTCCGCGAGTATCCAAGTAGTTTCCTTTTCGCTCTCTCATACTCCATTTTCACGGCCTTTCTGGCTTTAATTACATTTTCTTATTCAGGGGACAGTTCTGTCTTACCTTGTTGTGCAGGAAACCCCTTTTTGCCACGATAAATCAGACAAAAAAATTCAACAACTGTTTGGATGTCAAAAATGTCGTATGTTTGGTTGAAATCTCGTACCGTTTTGTGACCATATCTCTCATTCCCTGTCACACGAAATCTCAAGTCTTCTTCTTCCAAGGTACCTTCAAAACAATCTCTAACCCTCTGCTTTGCCTCAGCAGGGGAGTACCTGCGTACACTGGATTTCAATTCCTCATATTCTTTTCTCAAACCAGTGCGGTTTTCTTCAATCATCTTCTTCAGTTCATCAGTGCCTGGCCCTTGATTAAGTCTTCTTGCCCCAAACTTGTCAACATGTATCACTGCGTCACGATGAACAAAAGCATCATATATGTCAATGATGTGATAAGGTTCATATCCACGTGGTTGGCGCGGATTTTCAAAGTATCCTTGCAAAAGAGCGTCATCCTCTACAAAGCTCCCAACAAAGCAGTCCCTCAATCGACGCTGTGCAACAAGCCAGGAATACTGATGCTTGCCATCTGGATTATCAACAGCTTCTTGGCACTCTCTATCAATGTCAGCTCTTCTCTTGTCGATCAGCTCCTTCAATTCACCATACCTGGGTCCTTTTTCAGGGTATTTTTCAACGAAAGACAATTTGTCACAATTAACAAGTGCTTCATTGATTTCAATGATGTCAAACGTTTTTTGTTCATTTGCTTTCCCGTCTTCATCAAATTCCAGGGGAAGGATGAGGTCGTCCTGGCCAAACCACCAATAACGACCATTATCCCTCCGTCCAGCATAGCATTGATACAATAATTGCAAAGCAGTCTTCCGATCATATCTAGTTGTGTCATCTGGCTTTCCATAAATCGTAACCTTCACACAAGCATCTACAGCCTTTCTTCTTTTATCACCTAACACATCAGCGTCGGCATGCATCGTCCATTCAAAGTTCTTCAAAGTTATCTCGAAGCTTGTCTGTTGTTGTCACGGGGCCAATATATCAGCAGAACTCTACAATTTTACTGCACTAAGTGCAGCAAATTATTACTGGATAACTTTAAATCCGTATCTTCCCCAAATCCTTGCGAGCGTTATAACGAAAAAAGACACGAACCACCTCTACAATCGCTGCAAGATCGATGGTGCAATAGCTAAGGTAACCAGGCCGGGAAAGAACAAAGCGGAAGTTAACATATACCTTCCGGTTGCACTGTAGCAGATGTATGGTAATTACCTGTATTATTTGCGAGAAAATTTGGGCAAATTTAATAAATTCTGCTTCATGGGCAGAAAAATTACCTTTTCATACATTTTCCAATCTCTTGAGAACTCACTGATATATATGGCCAAAGGTGGTGGCACGATGTCCCGATCCTTCTCTACCGCATTCTAAACAGGTCGTGAGAATTTTGAAACCCGCAGCGTTCTAAAAATAGAAAAGATAAGCGCAAAGATTGACTCAAAGAGCTTGTATGGGAGAGTAAAGTGAAGCTCCTATTCATGGGCTACTGTTTGATCTAATTCAACCTGAGGAGTATGAGAATATCTAATAAGTTATTCTTTTTCAATCAGAATTTTCATTTAACTTATATCTTGGGATCTTGTGCAAAAAAAAAAATAATTGCCATCCTTTCCTTTATGTGACCATTAAAAAAGTGACAGAAAAAGGAAATATTATGGGTAGAAGAATATCATTCAGAACGTAAACACGTACCTTTGCTTACACTTTTACCCCTAGAGGGGCGTGGCCAGGATTTGTTCACAGGTACGGACAATTTTGAAAATCTCCCTTTCCTCTGAAGAAACAAGAAGCTAATCCTACTTATTTGCACACAGAAGCTTATCTTAGCGCTGATGCATCAGGTATGTCGACATCGGTATGTTATTTTATATTATGCAGATCTAAACGCTTTGCTGTGAGTGACATGCTCTCAGTATTGCTTTCATTGCTTTACCTTATTTTCAATTTTTTCACCAAAGTTTTGTGGTAACCGCACGTTTTTAGACGTTATAATTAACGCCTTAATTTTAGGGGAAATAATTACGCATTTGCCACTGAGGAAGAAGCAGCAGCCTCAAAACGTGTCGCATTTAAAACTAATCATAAAAGCACATTTCCAAAAAATTCCAAAATGTTTATTTATAACATCTGTGCTACACAGTTTTATCAAACTATTAATTTTAGGGGAGTTGACCGAATCCCCCTGAATAAACCATTTTGCTAATGATCAATTCCTGGTGAATTGTGGGTAGATCCAGTCTTTTGTGGGGGCAAACGGCCATTTTAGGAAATAATTTGAAATTGCAATTTTGACTGTTTGCCCCCACAAAGGACTGGATCTACCCACAATTCACCAGGAACTGATCATTAGCAAATTTTGAACCACCCTTGAATCCGCAGTCCGCACCAGGTTTTTGTTTTTAGAAATTTACAAAAAAACCCCGTCAATTTGAACATATCTCCGTCTCCAAGAACAATAAATCAAAGTCCTGAGCTATGTAAAATATAACTTCCCATAACTTTCATAAGAGTTTTAAAAAACTCATTAATAATTCATGAAAGAATACAAAAGAAATCAATTTTTAATGAGTGTCTTTATATCTCATAAAGACACAGGCTACATTTTACATCTAATTTTCTAGGCCAAAATAACCCAAAATCTAAATTTTAGTGTAACAATGGATAGATGTACAGTAAAGCTTTTTAAACGTTCAATAAATTTGCAATTCATGTTTTATCAAGTCCTAAAACACTGGGCTGCGCCTTGTGTTTTTAACTTGATAAAACACCTCTGATCATTTATTAAACATTACATAACTGGTTTTCCGTTACAGGCAAAGAGCTAATCTTCTGTCTTTCTTTCCAATCAATTCTGAAATGACATCATTTAAGTCGATTTTCTCATGTTTATGGAGTTAATATCACGGATAGTAAGGACTACCTAGCAAGTGACATAGCGCTCCGTCTTAAGCCTCTTCACGCTACTTTGCTTTAGTTCCTTCTTTCTGCTCTGTCATTTTGTCAGTGCCTATCGCAAAGTAACAATCTGTAATTGATTCTTTGGCCATGGAAAGCTTAGCAGAGCGAAGGCAGGCCGATCCAAGGCTATAAAACGACGTGACCACAACGCGTTCACTTTTTACTATCCCACTTGCTTTCTGATCGCTTTTTCCCCCGCCTTGTCTGGACCATTCGGTCCACCAACAGTCAGGCGTCGCTCCTCCCTGGAAACCGACATTTTGTGTTAAAAAAAAACGTCGTTGTTTTATCAACAACACATCAAAGAAACAAGCAAATTTTCAAAACTGGGCAAATTGTGTTTATTACCGACAAAAAATTATCTTTTCTGCATTTGCTTTTTATACATTTGTTTTTTATTTTCTTTTATTTCATTTTTTTTTCGACTTTTTCAGGTACGCACGTGCGTACGGTGCGTACAGGTAGCTACGCTCCTGCCCTATATAATTATAATTAATAATACAGTGGAACCTGGTTAATACGGACACCAAAGGTACATGCCATAGTGTCCGTATTAAGCGGGCTCTCAGAAAAAATTAATTAAAAAAAATAAAAATAATAATAATAATAAAACGTCACGGACATATCTTATTGATATTAAGACTGAAGCGGTAACAAAACGTTGTTCGTTTCATTTCTTAACAGTAACTGTAACTGTAACTGTAACCCGACAAGTTCAAACCAAAGAAACTTTGCGGTAATTAATCTGAAAATGTCTTTCTGGATAAGAGGATTTCATGTTTACAGGGACTGGCGGGCTCCTACATGCGGTCAAATTTTACCTCCTGCAACCAGAATGAAAAAATGCCGGGGATAAAAACTCAGTAGCTGTGTTAAAAGAAAAGTTATCGGCCACGTTCAATATAAACTTCGGAACATCGAAAATCACACTGGTGTAGTTATAAAAGTCAAAGTCTCAGGGGCACCCAACGAGCCAAATCAACCAAAAGCTGTAGAA
This sequence comes from Pachyseris speciosa, assembly GCA_016490735.1. Taxonomy (NCBI): domain Eukaryota; kingdom Metazoa; phylum Cnidaria; class Anthozoa; order Scleractinia; family Pachyseridae; genus Pachyseris; species Pachyseris speciosa. The sequence continues at coordinate 248,717 of JAEMWC010000922.1, forward strand.
AGGCATTTTTAAGTACCTTATGGTGTTTGAAGTCTGTTTAAAGCGATGTTTTCATAAGCTAGAAGAAGTTCATCTGTTCGGATTTCCTAGCTGAAATTTTAATTACCCGAAAATATTAGGGAACAAAATCTTCCTTTGAGAAAATGCAAGCTGTTCTAGGGAACTATTTTCTTTCCGAAAATGCTAGCTGACGTTTTTGACTGCCAAAAACAGCAATAACGACCCTTCCGAAAACCTTAGGGGCTATGATTTTCCCATTGCGAATCTTTTAGGCCACGTTTTAGTTACGAAAATCCGAGTGCACTCTTTAATCGACACCGAAAGTGCAAGGCAAATTACCCTCCACCGAACAGATATCTACCGAAACTTGTTGTTGGGTGCCCCTGAAGTCTACCAACAGAGGATCGGTAGACGTATGTCGAAGTAAGATACTACAGTTCAAGTATCAAACACTGAAAATAGACATTGGAGAGATAACCAGTGTCCGTAAAGTGGGGTTGACGATATATGAGAGTTTGTCACTCGGGGCAAAGAAAAGTGTCCGTTGTCCGTATTAACCGGTGTCCGTATTAAGCGGGTTAAATTTAGTGAAAATGTACGAGCTTTTCGTCGGGACAAACGAAACTGTCCGTAATATCCGAGTGTCCGTATTGAGCGGGTTAAATCCCCCCGGGGGGGAGGGTACTAAAAAAATTTTAGTACGGGGAGGCTCCGCCCCGAGGTCCGATCCCTTACCCTTTTACATACCATTTTTGTCAGAAAAGGTACCCCTTTCGTATAGCATCCATTGACAAATGGTACCCCTTTCGTATACTAAAAACAAGCAGTCTTCTTGTCATTTTCATGTAGCGTTCAATAAATTAAAACAGTACAGTCGTAAGGTACGTGTGTTTGAAATATTTTAATAAAAGGCCCTTTTAAATACCTAAGTGACAGATTTCCCTACCCTTACATATACTTCAACTCATGAAATCCCTACCCTTTCATACACCTGAAGCGTGAAAAAGGCACCCCTTTCGGGCTGAGCCTACCCGTATAGGCCATTATAGGGAGTACCCCCCCCCCCCCCGGGGGGTTAAATTTAGTGAAAATGTATGAGCTTTTCGTCGGTAGTGAAAATGTAAGAGCTTTTCGTCGGGAGTGTCCGTATTAAGCGGGTTAAATTTGGTGAAAATGTATGAGCTTTTCGTCGGGACAAACGAAACTGTCCGTAACATCCGAGTGTCCGTATTAAGCGGGTTAAATTTAGTGAAAATGTACGAGCTTTTTCGTCGGGACAAACGAAACTGTCCGTAATATCCGAGTGTCCGTATTAAGCGGGTGTCCGTACAACGGGGTTCCACTGTACTGGTAAGAAGCACAGTTAAAATAAACACAAAAGACACTGACAAATTGATGGATGTTTTCAGATGCCAATACAAACACAACTGTGCCTGCATGGTTAGTTTTGAAGGTAGTTAAGAGTCCTAGGTCCCATTTCTTGAAAAAACAATTTCCATAGGACTTTCCATAAAGATCAAAACTGAGGCTTCGAGCGCTATAGAAAAAATGGGCATTGACGTCATCGTTATGAGGCCCGCTCTAGCAAAACACGGGGAGAGGGAATCTCTCACCCTTGCTCACTAGTTAGGTATCATCTACGGAGAGCCCTCTTTTCTATGCGACATAACAAAGATCAGCTGCACTGAGGGCGGGGTACACCTGAACATGGATTGGGTTCGATTGAGTTAGGTAGTCACACACAATCGAATTCTCACAAAACATTCCAACTTTCGATTGTGTGAGATTAGGTTCGATCAAGTTCGATTTGAGGCTGGATGACATGGTGATTGAAAAAGAAGGGTCCACTTTGGATTTGCGGTGGTATTTAGGTTGTTCGATTGAGATCGCTTGGGTTCAATTAGTTCTGGAATCGAACGCAATCGAACTCTTGCACCAAGTTTTTGGTTCGACTGTGTGCGATTATGGAAATAATCGGACTCAGTCGTTCAATGAAGTTCGATTTCCGAACGGTTCGATTAGTAATGAGCCCTATGTAACTTCTTAAAATGCACAATATCCATTTTTAATAGAAAACAGTCTCAGAAATAAAGTTTATTGAAAGACAGTCACCGCGAGCACGGTTTTTCAGAAAGCTTGATTGGCATTTCTCGCCAAGAATGCCACAAGTATTAACAACAGCCTCGCATAAGCCAAACAGCATTCGTTCATCCCCTGCAAACTAAAAGCGTTGAGAAATAAAAAGAACTGCTCTTGAAAGTTGTAGCGTGGACCATTTCATAACAAGTTTTCAAGTAATCTTTGTCACACACAAGAAAGTTATATGATTGTTAACGAGGAAACAGGCGTTCTTCGGATGAAATCCCTGCTCCGGCAAATTCTATTGAAGTGATATGTAAGCAACGTGAAATATGCTTATGACGTCAAGTGCTCGCGTTCGTTGTGCTGGGATACTCTTCGGGATATATCCGAGGATTTTCCGAATGCGACACTCGTTCCCTCGGCTGCCGTTCTTACAAGACTTCATGGATTGCAATTCGTGTTATTTTCGTTTCTCTTTCATGGACTTTTTGCTTGCCTCTCTTTGCCTTTTGTTGATGGGATTTCGAGGATCAAATTTTTCAAAGGTATCCTCGTCCTCGACTAACGCATCTCTGGCTCGCTTGTCGTCAGATTCACACAACAGCGTATGAAACAACCTAGAGAAAGAAATATTGAAAAATAGTCTTCAATTTATTCATTCCCAAATACAAACTTTTTACTATTAAAGTGGATCATTTACTCGTGTGCTGTATAGCGATCATTCAAATGTGGTGCCGTTTATTATGCTGTGCAAGGGGGTTCTAACTTTTGAGTCTGTAGATGAAATTCTAAAGCCGTGTGAACATTCAAATGAAAGCTACTGGGCAGTACATTCCTGTGGTGCTGTTTATTATGCTGAATTAGGTGGTTCTAACTTTTGAGTCTGTGGATGAAATCCTAAAGTGTGACTATTCAAATGAAAGCTACTGGGCAGTACATTCCTGTGGTGCTGTTTATTATGCTGCTAAAACTGAGGTCTATGGCCAAAGAACGGAACACTACTTAAAGCCGAACGAAAAGAAGCAACTGAGTTGTACATTCACAAAAATCTCTTACGATTTTAACCTTAGGATATTCCCCACCTTTGACCTTAAATAGAGCCACCTTGGAATACTATACGCGCTACTGTTTCCAGTTTGTCCTGGGAGTTCCGGGACGTAGTTGCGAATATAATAAGCAGAGTACTGTTTTTTCATCATGATACTATTGCCTTTCATCAAGAACTGCAGCAAGTAAGTTTCATGCTACAGTTCAGTCTACAACAAGCTATCACTATCATTATCATCAGTTACTATTATCATTACCTTTATCATTATTATTAGGGACGGACCATTATTTTTCTGGAGGAGGGGATATGGAAAATATTGAAAAAATTGTTTGCCGGGCCTAAAAAGACAAAAACAATTGCTTGAAAACATGATCTTCGCGACACCAAGGGTAAACTATCCCTTCCGAAACCTAGAACTGACTACCTGAAGCGTAGCTTTAGTTACAGTGGCGCTCTTTTATGGAACAATCTTCCTGAGGAACTGCGTACAGGAAATTCCTTGGGTCTTTTCAAGAGAAAAATCCACAGATTGTTTTCGGAACAGTACTCCCACACGGCAAATATGTAAGCCAGTTGTAGAAGATTTTTATATATGTTCTATGTAAAACTGACATTTTAACCGTGTTTAAATGAAGTTATCATTCATTCATATGTATGAACAAAAAAAAGTTTGCATAGAGGTCAGAGAAACTTGTAACCTATTAATGAAAAAAAAAAATTCAAAACTGAAATTTAGACTATAAGTATGTAGTTGCTTGTAGACAGGATACTGGGCTCCATTAAAGCAATGTTCCAGACAAGAGGAGGGTCACGGGTCAAAAACCCTGCAAGGTTAGCTTTATGACCAGACAAATTTGTAGAAACTTTCTAATGGTTTAGTGGGAGAAGTAAGAATTTGACTCGATGGAATTCCTAGTTGACACCCTCCTTTACAAACTTATCTGGAACCCTGTTAAAATCAACATTTTATTTGACCAACATGGAACACCAAATATTGCATGAAATAAATAATTGAAATAAAGAAAAGTAACACACTGGATCTTCAAATTGACCATGCACAAAAATAAACCCAAGCAGGCCATTTCAAAGTGGTCATGTTGGCAAGAAAATCAAATAATAAATTAGTAAATAGCGTATTGCCTGTCGTATGCTCTTATTTGCGCCAGTAGCTGCGTAGGAATTAAAATGGTGCGTGTTTTATAAAGAAACAGCAAGCTATTAGTAGGAGCTTAGGCTTACATGGCTAACATAAATTGGGTAAAGTGAAAGTAATAAGCAAAGGACCGCCAACGATAATGCTGTACAACGCAGGATCTACGAGAGATCTAATCAGCCAAAAAATAAATCGGAATAAACATGTAACAAGCAAGGCTGATACTACGTGAGAAAAGTTGACTTTGCGAGACACCAACACGACCGAGACTCGATAAAGTAGGGCTGCAACCATGGACAGCTGTTTCGTCCTTATTGGGACTCATCGGCATGGTGTAGCAGATTTAAAAGACGCCAGCTTCAATGCGAGCGCCAAGCATGGTTTTGTCCATGCGTTTTAATGTTAACATTGGTAGTGGCCAATCTACATTTTTCTTTGCGAGACGCCATCGTGACACTTGGATTCCTTGCTATCCGGGCCACGTGGTGTGGCAACGCGTGGATCGGATGGCAAGAGAGTCCAAGGTACGGGACTTGATATCGTGAACGGGTTCATTGTGCAATTTATTGGCGCTCGCATTGAAGCTGACGTCTTTTAAATCTGCTACACCATGCCGATGAGTCCCAATAAGGACGAAACAGCTGTCCATGGTTGCAGCCCTACTTTATCGAGTCTCGGTCGTGCCTCGCAAAGTCAACTTTTCTCACGCAGTATCAGCCTTGCTTGTTACATGTTTATTCCGATAAATTGGGTATAGCTTTTCTGAAATTTTCTTCGAAAAATAGTTTAAAATATTGCGCTTTTCAATAACACAAGGACTGGACGGTTTCGCTTTTCACTGCCGGCAATCATCATACTCTACGTCTAAGAAAACGAAAAAGATAAGTTCAGAGGTGTCAAAAGGTAACGTTCGCGGGCAGTGATTGGTGGATTTCGATCCGCTTTGTAGATTTCTCTTTTTTTAATTCGTTGGTCGCCACCGTAAAATATTAAATAAAATAATGATTGACGGCAGCAAGAAGGGAACATCCTATTTGTGTCAGAACGTGATTTAGAAAGATCGGGAAAAAATTGTTTACAGGAAGGTATTGTTCGAAATATCTTTACCGTTTCCCTTACCGTAACCGTTATCTTTAGCGTTACCGTTACTGCTACCCTAATCGTTGTCGTTATCGTTATTAACTAGCTGGGTTTCGCTGCGCCTTAGTCGTTTGTTTATGGTCGCAAACGTGCGGTATCTTTTCTTACCATCCTGTGTCATCTTCCCCTTCGTTTTCGTTCTCTTCATCTTCATTGACTTCTTCGTCTTCTTCCTCCGTTGACTTCTCAAGTTTGGCTTGAAAGGTGGCCAAGAGTGCTAAGTTCTGCATGGAGGGAAAAAGACATAAATGAGAAAATTAATGCGCGCTTGACTCTCCCTATGAACAACAGGGCCAAGGAAGTGAGTTTGAATACGTGTCACGAAAGTTAAAAAGAAGTCGATTCTAACCGGAAAATTAAATGAAAATACAGGCAGATTCGAAGTTGATTTTTGGGATAGTTTCAAACTCTTTTAAGGGTGCTCGAGAGTTTAAGGAAGCACGAGAAATGAAAATCAAGCAGGGGCAAACGTATGAACTCGTGTTAGTTCTCCTTGAATCTTGATCGTTAAATCGCTGAGATATCGTTTGATTCACATGACACACACAGTAATTTTCAAAGAGTTATTTTAACTCCTGAAGTGGGGTTAAACTAACTCCTCAAGGTGGAGTTATTTTTGTTCGGAGTTACTTTAACTCCAAAAAGAGTTATTTTAACTCCAGCAAAAGAGTTTTCTCTTCAACTGGGGAGTAAATTTAACTCCTAAATTGGAGTTAAATTGTGGGAGTTATTGTAACTCTGAATTGGAGTTAAAGTTAACTCCATGTGGAGTTAAATTAACTCGTTTGTGGAGTTAAATAAACTCCTTTTGTGGAGTCATTTTTAAGGGGTTAGTATAACTCCCCTTAGGGAGTAATTATGGAGTGATCGCAACTCTCCAAGAAGAGTTAAAACAACTCTATTTGGGGAATTATTTTCATAGAGTTACTTTACCTCTGCAAAGGGAGTAGATATAACTCCTCGTTTAGAGTCATTAATGTATTTATAGGAGCTGGCATAACTGAAACTAAACAGAGTCATTACTTTACTGTTGTTATTTTCAACTCTGTTCAAAGGCTCGTGGGATAGAGAACATGAAAGCTTGGACCACTCGCATGACAAAAACGTTGCAGTGGTATGCCATATTCGTCCCCTTTTGCAATTCACTATTGGCTCGCTGAAACAAAAGAGCTTTTGTAATGCATCGTTTTCGGTGGAAAAAGCGGCTTCCCAGAGGTCATGCTGTTTATCTCTTCCTTCCCCACCCCGGTAAGCTTCTGAAGCTTTCCTTCCCTTCCCTTGTATCTAGGGAATACAGGTTTGAGAAGAAGGGAAAGTTCGAGAAAAATAATCCCACGGATCGAAGGATAAATGGATGAAATATTGGCAGTACAATGTAATCACGAAAGGTCACTCTCTTATCACTGGTCACGCTCCCTACCCTACAAGAAAATGATTAGAGCACGTGATGTAACACGTGAGCGATCTCGCGTTCAAAGGTTTGCGCCAGTGGCGGTTGGTATTGAAAATTGTATTGAATCGGCGTGCATTTATCTTCATTTTTGGATCTTTAAGTACGAAAGAAACTCTATCAGGTAAGTGTTTTAGAGACTTGTGTTTCTTTTTAGTCGATTTGTCTCGCTTTAACAGTTTATTTGTAAGAATACTGACAAAGGAGGCGGTGGTGAATGCTGCATGTAACGTGTTAGCTTAACGGTTGTGATTTTGCTCCCGTAAACCTTTCCGAAAATCACGATTAAATGCCTTCATTCAGTGCTCCTCGATCGAAGACCAAGAGAAATATATTAATTCAAGTGAATTTTCGCAGAAACAGCAAACCACAACGAGTTATTGAATGATTTTTGTAGCAAAATACAAGCACAAAACTTCGAAGCGTTGACACGTTGTAATCCATCTCTATCCGTTCTAAAGACGATTATTCAGTCTCAACTTAACTAAATAGTTTGAAGTTTCACTGAATTTATAATAGTATGGCGTCCGAACAAGAAATGAACAATTATTTTCAAAAGTTTTCTTGTATGTTAATGTCTGTCAACTTATGAAAGTGTTGCATTGCTAACGGACGAAAATAAACTTGTTATTTGTGTTATTTGTCTTAGATAACCATGGATGAAGAGTTAGCAAGATTTCTCAATACAGTCTACAGTTAATATAAGCAAGAGTCCATTGATAATCTTATAAAATGACGAGGTAAGTTTTGAGACAGTGGCCATTATTGGCTACATGATCATGTACAAAGTATTTAACCATACATCTTAATTTGAAGAAAGTCTGCTACAAATCCAAAAGGGCAAAGAAATGAACCTTTCATAATTCAACTACAAATGCTGTGCTTGTTGGTTAGATGGCAAACATGGCTATTTGTTCCAAAGAATATTAATGAAGGAAAATGTTGTATACCTTGTTTCTTGCTGTGCAGGAAATATTTCTCAGGATGCAGGAATTGAAATATTTTTATTTGTGTGTTGCTAAATTTGGACAGTCAACCCTGTTAAACACAGCCACAAGTGAATTAATTGCAATGTTGTTGTTGTTGCTGTTGTTATTGTTATTATTATTCACTTTATTCAGGGCCATTTGGCTGTGTGAGATTTATTTATTTGAGTGTTTGACTAGGTGTTTTTTATGTTAGTAGCACCTCACTTTCAAGATGTACTTGTAATCTGATGCAACTTCATTCATATCACACAGAACAAACTACAAGTTGTAGTCTTTTTGATATGAGATAGAAGCTTGTATAGTTAAATGTGTATATTTCCTTTCTTTTAACATGACGGCTGAGTTTGATCAGTTCTTTGGCAACTATTTAGGATAATAGTAAATGTTTCCTCTAAAATCATAATCATGGGTGATCATATACTGTAACTTCAAGCAGATTATATATTTGAGTTGCTTTTTCACTGAAATGGACATGGCAGTTTTGTTTGTTTGCATCATAACATCTACGTACCAGTGACTCTGACAGTGCAGTCTCCCAAACAACCATTATTAGTGGTTGACGCAACACTAAGGGAGCACTGTTGCATGACGACCACTAATAATGGCTGCCTCAGGTAGACCATGCAACAGTGGGGAATAATGACAACTTTTAAATTTCATAACCGGGGTTTACAATGCTGATGTCTAGATACTCAAGTACTGAATACATTCTTTTTGTAGAATGTATGTAGAGTCCATTGATGTGGAAACAAGGAACACCAAAGCTCTCCAGGATTATAGGCATTGGTGACTTAAGGACCTGGCCCCGGTTGTTCGAAAGACGATTAATGCTAACCCAGGATTAAGAGTTAACTGAAGTCTTAATCTCACTCGTTGAGAAAGTTTTGTAATCAAATTGTGCGCTTAAAGTAAAGTTAAATTCCAATCAAAACTTAAGGATGACAGTCTTTTTGAAATGTTTTTGTTGAACATTACCAGTATTTACAATTTAGACTGTACTCAAAGTTTGCTCTAACCCGTGATTACATAGCTTAATCGTGCTTTGAACAACTGGGCCCTGCTGTGTATTGCATTGGAGGGAGTTGAAGTGATTTCTCTGGGGACAAGCAACGTGGCATTGTAGTGGGGCTTCATGTGGCTTGTTAAATATTTAAATATATACCCCACCAAGTGTGGCAATGTATTTCTATTTTGTGAGGACAGACGCCAAGAAGCAACAAAGAGACTGGCAGTGAACAAGTTCACCTCTGCCCTCTCATAATTTCAATGTTTCTTTAAGGGGCCACTGTCATGAGTTGACTTCAAAACATTTAACAATTCTTTTTTCCTCTCTTAAAGGAATCAAATATTCATGTTTGCCCAGAGTTTCTGAACTTTTTACTATAACCATTGCCAACTTGTCCATGCCAATTTAAATTTGGCACACCAAACTGAATTTTTCAAGTTTAAATTTGAGTAACTGGCAAATGTGCTTATGTGACAGTGTTCTGTTAAGGCTTCAGCCAAAAACAAAGTTTAAAATGTTTTTAATGTACACACACCATGTGTATCTTGTTCCTGGTAGAACCTTATTAAAATTAAATTATAAGCCAGTTATATTTTTTAAAGAGAAGATAGATTTGTTTTCAAACAAACAGATTGAATATTGTTGTATAGTCGTTTAAATTCAAATGTTCTTCAAATTTGACTTTCATACCTGGAAAGATTGTCGTGTTTAAATGATTTAATCATGCATACTTGCACATTCTTTATTTATCAATATAATCATATTAGAAATTTACATTTCAAATGTCAATGATAATACATAGTATGCAAGGAACTGGTGTTCAGATAAGAAAATGAAATCTGATTGAATTAAACATGTTACAGTCAATTTGTGTGATCTGTTGTTTTCATCTTAAAACTACATAGGGTGACTGTGCTGGAGTTACTTTACCTCTAATGCCGGAGTGACTATAACCCTGATTATGGAGTTGAAATAACTCTACTCTTTTATGGGGCAGAGTTAAAATGACTCCTTTGTTGGAGCTAATACAACTCCAGAATTGGAGTTAAAAATGGGAGTTAAAATGACCCCCAAAAAGGAGTTATATTTAACCTAACATTTTAACTCCACATTTGGAGTTAAAGTAACTCCCTTATGGAGTTTAAATAACTCCTTTTGCAGAGTTAAAGTGACTCCCACACTGGAGTCATTATAACCCTTAAAAAGGAGTTAAAAAAGGGAGTTAAAATAACCCCCCAAAAGGGGTTATATTTAACCTAAAATTTTAACTCCACTTTTGGAGTTAAAATAACTCTTTAAAAATTACTGTGCAGTCCTGATACATCATAGTTAAATGAATTTGACGAAAGCAGGCAGAGACAAAACATTTCATGACAATAAAACACCGACTGTAAACAGTATAGAAGAGTTACCTTTTCATCTCGTCCTTCGCCTTTTCTTTTCTGTGCTGCTTTCTTCTTTTCAAGGTAAGTTACCTGTTCAGCGTGAAACGCGGCCAAAACTTCTCATTCTTTTGACTCAACAATACAACAACAACAAAAATGACCAAAAGTGGGAAAAAATTGCAATGAAGATAAAGGAACTAAGTATGTCATTACTTTAGTATGATCATTAACATGATCACTATCGTTATGATCATTATCATCATTTTTGGGAGCAGTGTTGGCGTAGTGTTGAGAGCACTCGCCTTCCACCAGTGTGTCCCGGGTTCGATTCCCGGACTCGGCGTCATAAGTGGGCTGAGTTTGTTGGTTCTCTACTCTGCTCCGAGACGTTTTTCTCCGGGTACTCCGGTTTTCCCCTCTCTGCAAAAACCAACATATGCCAGATTTGATTCGATTTTATTGTTCTTTATTTCGAGTTGATTTGATTTAGTCTCCCCAATTAGTAGAGCACCAGTGCTCGGTTAGAAAGATTTGAGACTTTAATAAAGTGATTATTATCCTCCTCATTATCATCATCATTTTGGTGAAATGGTGAAAGTTTATCTCACCACTGACAGTTCATTATGAAGCAAAGGAAAAATTTTGCCCAAGGCCTCTTATATTTTGACTTACTGCCGTCAAAGATTATGTGCGTCTCTTCGAACCAATGTTCCTGTCCAGCTTCCAACGGATTTTGAAGAATTCATTCCAAATCATCTCTCACCCCTCCCTTTATTTGGTTGAGTGTTAGAAATGAGTACTGCATGGTCGAAGGAGAAACATTATCTCAATCACTGTAGTTTTTTCGTGTTTTAATGCGCAACACAATTTTTTTTTAAGTGATGACGCAACTTTGATGAGCTTACACGGCAAGTTTGCGCTTTTTCTTAAAGAGACAGATCAAAATGCTACTGCAATAGCCCGATATAGAGGAACAAGTGGACAATTCAAGTTAATTTATTGGGATAAATTTTCTCCATTCCAAAAGGAAGAGAAGCTAATGTAATAAGCTTCACAACGATTTAAGAAAAAGAAAAAAAATCTGGCAGGGGGCAAAAAGCAAAAAAAAAGGAAAAAAAAATTCGCAACCAAAAACAAAACAAAATTACAGAGAGAAGAAAAAAATACATGTGCACTGTAAAGCAGTAAGAACATATTTGACAACTGAAAATAACGATTGAAGGTTCCAGATGAGCAAGTTTTCCTTCACTAGTTAAAAGATGGCCTTGGAAAAGTAAAGTTTCAATTCCAAGCCTTAACACAAATATTTGATCTACGGCAACTGAACAAAATTGGTATGTTGAAGTTTACACTGCAACCAGGCGAATAATCAGACATGGATTGATGCTACTCTGGTTTGAGGATTGATGAATGTAACTTAAAAAGTTACAATTCACGACCCAATGTTTCGGCACTCTTGTCTCATGTCTTCATCATGATGTCAGAAAAAAAAAATGATCGCATTTTCTCGAAGAAGTTGGCTTTGCTTTGTTGCAGAAAGTGGGAATTCCATTTTAAAGACTCTTCAAATTGCTGTAAGTAAAGTTTCACTTCCAGACCTTCTCACAAATATTCACTGTAGAAAAAAAAAGTCTATCATCGTCTCGTAAAAGGTGCCTCTGGAAATTATTCAGTGTTACAGAATGAAATCGATTTGGATCATCATTAAGTCTGGACCTCTATATTATTACCGAAGGACTCTTCTGTCAGAAATTGACATATCTAAGAAATCGCTCTACGTTTTCCTGTTCAAAAACGCAATGTAGCAAGGGACCTCTCCGCCTCATCAACACCCCCAAGCTACCTTAACAGGAATGCAAATGGTGAGTACCTGGGTGCTTTTTCCCTTCAGTTTCCTTCTGTCTCTTTGTTTCCATCATCTCCTGCTTAAGACGTTTATATTCAGCACGGGGCGCCTCTTGTTTCCTGAAAAGAAAAACCAACGAAAATTTCACTATTGATAGCTAGACAGTTTTCTGGGAAGATCGTTAATGCCGGGAGGATGGGGGGGGGGGGGGGGGAGTACTAAAACCTTTAACACAGGGAGGCTCCACCCCGAGGTACGACCCCTTACTCTTTTATATACCATTTTTGACAGAAAAGGTACTCCTTCCGTATACTTTCCATTGACAAATGGTTCCCCTTTCCTCTACCTTCAGTCATCAGGTATGTGTGTTCAAAATTTTTTTAATGAAGCCCGTTCAAATACCTAAATGGCATATTTCCCTACCCTTTCATATACTTCAACTCATGAAATCCCTACCCTTTCATATACCTGAAGCGTAAAAAAGGTACCCCTTTCGGGCAGAGCCTCCCCCCCCACCCGGGTCAGTCATCAGGAAAATTCCATTCAGCCCCCACCTCCTCCCCCTTGAGAGCCTTCTTATAGACATTTTTTGTTATTAGGGCGGGGTAGTAGACGGGTATCTCTATGTTACCTAAGGATATAACTTAAAACTCTGTATGTAAATAGTATAAATTCCCAGTGCAAGGAACATTCAATAATAACTTCTTCATGTAAAGCAAATCTTATAATACACGCCTTTTTACGGCTCAGTCACAATTCTCTCAGGAAATGAACGCTAATATTGAAAGAGGCGTTCAAGGTTAGAAAATTGTAAAATTGTCAGTTTATTTGGAGGGTTGTTGATGCACGATGTATAAGACACCAAATAAAGTATGTATGTATGTATGTATGTGTGTGTGTGTGTGTGTGTGTGTGTGTGTGTGTGCGGTATGTATGTAAGGGCTGACTTATTGAGAATGCCATCAGTAGGGGTATTCAACATGGGGCTGAGTGTGCCATCAGGGGGGGCATTCAACAGGGGGGTGAGTGCGCCATCAGTGGGGGCATTCAACATGGGGTGAGTGTACCATCAGTAGGGGCATTCAACATGGGGGTGAGTGTGCCACCAGTGGGGGCATTCAACATGGGGTGAGTGTGCCATCAGTGGGGCATTCAACATGGCGGTGAGTGTGCCATCAGTACGGGCATTCAACATGGGGGTGACTGTGCCATCAGTAGAGGCATTCAACATGGGGGTGAGTGCACCACCAGTAGGGGCATTAAACATGGGGGTGAGTGTGCCATCAGTAGGGGCATTAAACATGGGTGTGAGCATGCATCAGTAGGGGCATTCAACATGGGGGTGAGTGCGCCATCAGTAGGGGCATTCAACATGGGGGTGAGTGTGCCATCAGTGGGGGCATTAAACATGGGGGTGAGCATGCATCAGTAGGGGCATTCAACATGGGGGTGAGTGCACCATCAGTAGGGGCATTCAACATGGGGGTGGGTGCACCATCAGTAGGGGCATTAAACATGGGGGTGAGTGCGCCATCAGTAGGGGCATTCAACATGGGGGTGAGTGTGCCATCAGTGGGGGCATTAAACATGGGGGTGAGCATGCATCAGTAGGGGCATTCAACATGGGGGTGAGTGCGCCATCAGTAGGGGCATTCAACATGGGGGTGGGTGCACCATCAGTAGGGGCATTAAACATGGGGTGAGTGTGCCATCAGTAGAGGCATTAAACATGGGGGTGAGCATGCATCAGTAGGGGCATTCAACATGGGGGTGAGTGCGCCATCAGTAGGGGCATTCAACATGGGGTGAGTGTGCCATCAATAGGGGCATTCAATATGGGGGTGAGAGGGAGGGGGTGGGGTTGGGGGTCTTTGGAGGGGGTGACGTGACTATCTATATTCCAGTGGTCAAAACAAATATGACAGTTAATGGATATGTTTTAATGTCATCCTTGGTTTAAATTTTATTTCCCTTTTCTTTGTGGGTATGGAAATGTATGGTAATTAGTTTAAAACAAAGTGAGAAAAAATTTAAACCAAGGATTACAATGAACCACAACAGATATACTTTCAACAAAAATATAACTACTTGAACCAAGATCATGAAGTACCCTGATCATCTTCATTAACTAAATGATAGACACACCTTCCAAAGAATATGTATTTTTTTGGCTTAAAAAGCAACCTCTTTCCAGATGCATCCTTCATTGTTTTTCCATCCAGGTCAGTTATTTCTTCATCTTCTGTTTTCCTTTTCTTCAATTTATTTCACCCTTGATCTCGCATCCTTGGGTCCAAATCTGTTCTATGAGCAATCTGTAAGAAAACAAGAAATAGCAAGTTTTAATCCCTTTTCCTCTATTTATAGCCATGTTTTACACAAAGCCTTGGTTAAGGATAAAAAAAATGGGGCAAACTACATGTACGCTGGTAGCCCTTGCTAAGATCTGGTCCTCCCACATCGTCATTAACCTCACAAAAATTCCTCTGTGTTACAAGGCACCATACTAAACCTTGCTGTCAAATCTCGTCCTCGTTGCCAGAGGTCTTACAATAAGTAATTTCAATCGGTTTACCATTCCCTTCAGTAATCTATATCAAATGAAGAATAATCCTCGCAGTTGTGAACGCAATTTATGCAATTGCGAAAAAAAGCCTGAAAAAAATTCAGGACTTCAACTGGGTTCGAACCCGTGACCTCGCGATTACCGGTGCGATGCTCTAACCAACTGAGCTATGAAGCCACTGACGTTGGGAGCAGGTCAATTGTGGGTTCATATGTTCCCGTGAAAGAAATGAGTGTGAATGATATATGAAATAAATCATACATGAACTGCGGAAATGAAATCAAATGAAGAATAATCCTCGCAGTTGTGAACGCAATTTATGCAATTGCGAAAAGAAGCCTGAAAAAAATTCAGGACTTCAACTGGGTTCGAACCCGTGACCTCGCGATTACCGGTGCGATGCTCTAACCAACTGAGCTATGAAGCCACTGACGTTGGGAGCAGGTCAATTGTGGGTTCATATGTTCATTTTTTTCAGGCTTCTTTTCGCAATTGCATAAATTGCGTTCACAACTGCGAGGATTATTCTTCATTTGATTTCATTTCCGCAGTTCATGTATGATTTATTTCATATATCATTCACACTCATTTCTTTCACGGGAACATATGAACCCACAATTGACCTGCTCCCAACATCAGTGGCTTCATAGCTCAGTTGGTTAGAGCATCGCACCGGTAATCGCGAGGTCACGGGTTCGAACCCAGTTGAAGTCCTGAATTTTTTTTCAGGCTTCTTTTCGCAATTGCATAAATTGCGTTCACAACTGCGAGGATTATTCTTCATTTGATTTCATTTCCGCAGTTCATGTATGATTTATTTCATATATCATTCACACTCATTTCTTTCACGGGAACATATGAACCCACAATTGACCTGCTCCCAACGTCAGTGGCTTCATAGCTCAGTTGGTTAGAGCATCGCACCGGTAATCGCGAGGTCACGGGTTCGAACCCAGTTGAAGTCCTGAATTTTTTTCAGGCTTCTTTTCGCAATTGCATAAATTGCGTTCACAACTGCGAGGATTATTCTTCATTTGATTTCATTTCCACAGTTCATGTATGATTTATTTCATATATCATTCACAGTAATCTATATATTGAAATAGGACTCTTATTACACATGAATAGTGCCCTCAGAATTGTGCCGTTACACAAAATATCCCCACCACACCCATTGAAAATGCTTCAGTTTGAATACCCTCACCCCTCTGGCGATTCCAGTTTAGCCTTCTACCCACCCCTCCCATGGAATTTCTTTCTAACTTTATGTGAGGAGAGGGTATGGATATTTCCTGAAACAGCTTATTATTTGCTATTGCTTCCCCTATTTATGAATTTATTTTATTAGTTCATAATGTTACTGGAAAAAGCTTTAGTACAACTGCTCCATATTAGTGTCACGGCATCTTCACAGACCAATTTATTTTTACATTGAATTTCCCACCAAAATCAGACTCCCGCAGGAGTCCAATGACCAATCACAAGTCGCTGCATGTGCCACAAGTATCTACATGTACACATACAAAGCCTTTGTTTTTGCTCACTAAAACTATTGTTTTGTGGCCTCTCGTTGCTGTCACCATCCTTGTTGTCCTTTCCTGCGGGAAAAGATAGTCTAAAAGTAGATCGGTCTGTAAAAATGCTGTGACATAGGCTTCATATGGGAGTTGTACACTCCTAGTAATGGGCTCCTCAAATTAAGTCCCCCCACCCCCAACCCAACCCCATTTGAAAGTCGGCTTTGTAATGACCACTCCCTCTTTTGGAACATGAGATTTTGTCATTAGTCCCTGACTTATTCCCTATTATGAGATCCAGATCATATAGCCCAGTTGGTTTCTTTTTTCATAAACCAATATACACTCAAATACATAATGTTGGCTTCAAAAAATAATACCGTAATCAGTTCCCTGCAGTTGTTTGAGTTTTGTACAAAAGCTATTTGAAGTTTAAAATGGTGTTTTAAGATTTGAAATAAGCCCCCTCTCCATTAAACTCTTCTCTCTCATAAGCCCCCCACCCCCCTACAGTTAATGAGGCCTAAAATTAAATAACACCCTCCCACCCACCACCACCACCTGAGGCTTAATAGAGCTTTAACAGTATTGCGGTATTTAGTTAGTATTTTATTTATACAAATTGGGTTCAATTACATAGGAAGAAGGCATGAAAAGACTGAGAAGTAAAGTTACGCTAGACAAGATATCCCTTCATTTCCCCACCCTCCCCTCCCTCTTCATCATGCACTGTCCTCATCTGAGTCAGCTGGTTTAGACTTATTCTCCTAAGAAAACATAAAAGAGTCCATTTGAGCATATTTGCAATATCTTAAAGGGCCACTTAAACCTTCACCTTCGTGTAAAAGACTGGAATCAGCCTTCCAACTGACTTGAAAGAGGCCAATGTTTTATCTATTTTTAAAACCAAACTGAAAACGTTTTTAAAAGACTCTGATTTTAAAATTTCGATGTTACTTTTATTTTCTACTTGAAGAATTTACCTCTTTTCATTATTAGGTACATATTTTACTTTTCATCCATTGTTATTTAAGTTAAATTAATTAGGAGGGCTCCTCTCAAAACTGCCTTGGCAAGTTAGATCCCCTTGGTAAATATTAGTTATTATTAGGAAACTTCCACTGTGTGATTCCAGGAACATTTCACATTTTATTCTTCTCCACCTTCCCCATGACAGGTCATTGGAAATTTTTAAGGGGAGGGGGTCTCAAAATACAAAATTTTGAAATGAAAGTGTTATAAGCTCAATTGTTATTCCCATAGGGGTGGGGGTCCTAGTCAACAGATCCTCACTGGTAACAAATGGGTATTTTCTGAGTAGAATAACATAGTAGGGCTAAGCATTGCATTTCAGTCACTTGGCAAGCCAGTTTTTGTAACATGAAGTTTGTGGCAATAATGAATTCCCTACCCCTCCCCACTGCAACCCCCACATTCAAACAGGCCCATATTGAGGTATGTGCCACAAGAAGCACAGCATGACAGTAGCGTCACTCAATACCTTACTAAGCAGGCTACCCTCCCTCCCCCCCCCCTCCACCCCACACATCAGGTAACATGCTGATCCACCAGTTACAACTTCAATGAATAAGCACATTTTCAAACAGCCCTTGTTTACTACAAAAACTTTACCAGTAAATTAAATCCAGCCCTTTTATTTTCAATCCAACCAGAGCTTACAACAATGGTGAGAAAAAAGCAAGCACCACATAAAAAGCAAATATGATTAACATATTTTTTTAATGATGGCAAACTGACCACAATTACAGAACAAATTGCCTTTTAACATTTAAACAACCATCTCTCTATAAAGTATTATGGTCTACACTTTTTTCATCTAATCAATACATTGTTCAACACAATTAAATACCTTGAGCATAGTTGCAATATCTTTAAGGGCCACTGAAAGAAACTTCATTGGGTGATTCTAGTAAATTCCCCCTTCTTGACAGCAGTCATTGGAAATTATTAGGGGATGGGGTCTCAGAATACAAAATTGGAATTTCCATAGGGGTGGGGTGCTAACTTAGAGATTATTCTGTGTGGAATAACACAATAGGGTTATCAAAGCATCACCTCTTAGTCACTTGGCAAGCCAGTTTTTGTAATATGAAGTTTATACATATATGTGGCAATATTAAATTCACTCACATTTGCAGAGGGCAAGAGGCCCTATATTGAGGTATGTGGCACAAGAAGCACATAATGCTACTGTCCCCAATACCTTACTAAGCAGCCTGTTCATAGGTCCCCCCTCCCCCCCACCCCTTAGGTACTCATGTAACATGCTGGTCCACCACAGAGTTACAACTTCTATGAATAAGCATCTTTTCAGACACCCCTTGTTTGTATGCATTGCTAGGGGAGGAGGGGGGGGGGGGGAAGAGAGAAAAAGTGGGTTAATAACAGGGCCTCACACTTACTATAAAAGAAGTACCACTTAAAAACTCACCAAGCAAATGATTAACATGTTTTTTTTAATGATGGCAAACTGACCACAATGACAGAACAAATTGCCTTTTAGCATTCAAACAAGCATCTGGCTATGTACACTTTTTTCATCTAATCAATACAATATTAATTCTAAGCTGAATGCGACCCTAAAAGATCAGTTGTTGATATGACCCTAAGACTTTTTTTTAAAGCTTGAGTTTCAATGATTTGGAACAATGCTCATCTCTATGGTATGGTCAGGCACAAAATGCTACAGTGCTAACCTGGATATTTTTTCGCCTTCTGCAAGCTAGAATCATTAATAATTGCACCATTTAAAATTTAAGAATGTATTAGGTAATTTATTACAATTAGCTGCTAAAGAATCCATAACTATGTAATAAAAATTAATTGTTATCCACAATCTGAACATGAAAACATTTTCATGTGGAAAAAACAAAATATAAGAATCACTTCTAGGTGTCACTTGGAGTGTGAATGATCTCCTATATATAAAGACTAAAATGTTTGAGCATTTTGTACATAGCACCATATTTTATCAACATACTTTTTCTCTTCTTACGGTGAATAGGTTTCACCATTGTGTATAGCATATTTCAGAACCATGATTAAGCTTAATTATCCACTGATTGTATACTTTAACTTTAATGTTTAATCGAAGATCCTAATCACAGATGAACTTTCACCAAGGCTGTCACTAACCTCTTAAGTAGACACACAATCATATGCAAAAGGTAGCCAGGATTCCAGCTAATGTGGTATAGTCAATGCTCTGTTTTCCTATCAGAGAAGCCAGGGATCTAACTCAAAATAATCGGGGAAAACTCCCAGCCCTTAATGACAGCCCGGTTTCACAAAGCAAATGTCAACCTTTAACTTTTAGTCCTCACTGAATACAACGTTGAGAAGCAGATTACTCAGCCGAGGGTAAAATGT
This sequence comes from Pachyseris speciosa, assembly GCA_016490735.1. Classification (NCBI taxonomy): domain Eukaryota; kingdom Metazoa; phylum Cnidaria; class Anthozoa; order Scleractinia; family Pachyseridae; genus Pachyseris; species Pachyseris speciosa. The sequence continues at coordinate 268,289 of JAEMWC010000922.1, forward strand.
TAACACGATCCTCAGACCACTTGACTACCACAACCAACTCTTCTTTTCCCTCAACCCCACTGTATTTACTGATACACTCTTTGATGAATTCTACCACACAATACCCAGGTAATGCATTACTTAAATTAAACTGAGAATGGGTTTCCAGTGCATCATACAGTTTTAATGTCAGTAAAAACATTGCTGTTTGGCAAGGGTCGGCTTGTGGATGATAAGGTCCAGATGTTTCTCGCTCAAATGTTGCATACCTAATAACATCATCTGAAAGACTAGAAATGGTACTGGTCTGCAACGATTCTCGTATTTTTTCAATTTTTCCCTGTCATCCAATGTTAAAATCTCTTTAAAGTGCTATTGCGTTGCAACACCTACCACCTTCAGTTGGCCTTTGTCCCAACAAAGAATGGAGCCCCCAGAATTACCAGAATTTAGAGCACAATTTAGTACAGTTAATGTGTGACAGTGACAAGGTTTTCTTGGAACCAGAAACATGACCAGTCACAAAAAGAGCTGTTTCTCCTGTGTGACTCATGGGAAAACCAAAAGCAAAAATTGGCATCCCAGGTAACAGAGGTTGGGTAGAAAGTTGTAATGGAAAAATTCTGTTTTGTTTCAAGTTAAGTCCAGGACAGTAAAGCAATGCTAAATCTTTACCTGCATCACAGTGAATGACTTCACAAGGAAGCTCTCCAATGGCTGAATTAGAAACATAAAGTTCCTTATGTTTATCAAACACTGCACCATCAATGACATCCTCAATAACATGCTTATTGGTAATTACAAAATGATCATGGATAACAAACCCAGAACCATGCTCAATTTCAACTTCCTTAGTGGCTTCAGCATACTCTTCTTCAATTTTAGCCCTTTCTTCATCAGCCTTTTCATTCTGAAGTTTACAGTACTCTCCATCTGCTACAGTTCTACTCTGTAGGTACTTATCAAAACATGGCTTTACATCAAAATGATCAACTGCCCTTTTTATGTCAAAAATGTCATAAGTTTGCTGGGTCTTTGGAACACCACTTCTCTTTTCTTTGCTTAGCAAAATGTCTGGATCGTCCACAAGGGAACCTGCAAAGCAATCTCTTACTCGATGCTCTGCTTCATTCCATGAATATCCTTGCAGTTTTGTTTTGGCTTGCTGGTACTCTTTAGTCACAGCATCCCTATTTGCTTTAACTGACTCCCTCCGTTCTAGGGAATCATCGCTCCGCATATGATACATGTATCTTCCTGTTTCTTCAAAATGAAAAATAACTCTTTGAATATCAAAAATGTCATAGGTTTGGTCGAAGGCTTGCATTCTTACTTTACCGTTTGCATGAAATAAAACAGCTTCTTCTTTCAAGGCATTTACAAAACAACCTCTAACCTTCTGCTCTGCCTTATCAGGGGAGTATCTGCGTAACCCAGATTTGGCTTTCCTGTATTCTTCTTTGACACCAGAACTGTGCTCTTCAACAGACTTCTTCAGTTCATCATTTTCAGGTCCTTCATCATCTGGATATTTTTGAAGACACTTTGTTTGCTTTAAATGTTGGACTGCTTTTTTAATGTTGAAAATGTTGTAACTTTGATTGAGAACTCCATTCTGGTCATATTTAAGGGGAAGTAGTAAGCTTATATGCTCATCAGCAGTAGGAAAATGCTTGAAAAAGTTTGGATAACAATCCTTCACTCTCTGCTTCGCTTCATCTCGCGAATACACGTATTCTTTTACCATGTTCTCAGTAGCAAATTTGGCTTTATTTAGCTCTCGTTGAACCTCTTCCCTGAGCCTTTGCTCATTGCCATTCTTCAACCAGTTAGTCTCATTATAACGATCATTATAAATTGTAGCATTCTCCATTCCAAGTAACAATGCCTTCTCCCAAAATTCAACAGCATCATGAATATCAAAAATGTTGTAAGGCTGGTTTGGAACACGGTCTTCCTCAAATTTAAGCAACACTCTATCCCCTGCAAAGCTCCCAGCAAAGCAGTCCCTCACTCGGCGCTGTGCCACAAACCAGGAATACTGCTGTTTGCCAGCTGGATTATTAACAGCTTCTTGGCATTCTCTTTCAATAGCAGCTCTTCTCTTGTCAATCAGTTCTCTCAATTCATCTGCTCTGTGCCTGTTTCTGCGATTGGGTACTTTTCAACAAAAGGCTCTTCATCAAACTTACAAAGTGCACCGTGGATGTCAATAATGTCATAAAGCCTCTCTTCGTCTGGAAAACCCTCTTCATTGAAGTCCATGGGTAGCATGAAGTAGCCGCATTTAAAACGATCATGGTATCCGCACACCGAATAATACCAATCTTCAAACTTGCTTCTTCGTGCACACACCCAGCGACTGCCGCAACATTTCTCTAATCGATCCTTAGCTGCCTTCCAACGATACTACGGTATGTTTTCCGGCTTTCCGTAAATCTTCACCTTCACACAAGCATCCAGCGCCTTTCTTCCTTCGTCACCCAACACATCGCCGTTGGTATGCATATTAAACTTTGTTGTTGAGATGAAGATGCCAACCTTAGCTCACACAAAGTGCGATCGTCTACAGAAGCCCTTAAACTCTTGAGGGCAGTGGATATTGCCGATCAACAGGACCTCTATTTTTTCGCCGTTTTTTCCTAGAGGTATCCATGAAAGACATGAAATTAACCACAATTTAACTTCAAAAGCTCTCGCTCCTTCTTAACAATGGTGCAATAGCTAAGTGGCCAGGCATATACAGTGTTATGAAAGCGGACTTCCGGTTACCTGTCACACGGTTTTTCTGTACATTTCATGCATTTTTCTTATTTTTAAACGAGGAGGAGAATTAGTTGAGTTTGGCGTTTACAAAAAAAATGAAAATTTTGTAATCACCAATTTTTTTTGTTTTCGTAATCCTGTTCGCACATAAAGATGCGAAAGTTTTTTTAGTGACAGATGGCTCTAATGCAAGGCAACCGCAAAAACCACACTGAAGGAGTCCTTCATCAATTTGATGACCCATTGACGGATGGATGTCAACGAACAAAGGATTTTCTCGCCTGACAAAATTTTTACAGCCTCCGAAGCTAGTCGACGGAATCTTTGAAGTTTCGTTGCACTTGCAAAAATTTTGGTGGGGGCAAAAAATCGTTCGCACTAGAGATGTAGTACGGTGTCCCACAGGGGCAAAACACAACTCAATATTTGGTTGAAAACACAACAAAATTTCCTGGTGCAAAACAACGTTTCGTGCTACAAAACAATATTTCCTGAAACACGACAAAGTTTCGTGATACACAACAATATTTCCTAAAACGCGACAAAGATTCGCGATACACAACAAAATTAGCCGAAATACAATAAAGTTTCGTGATATAAAACAATATTTCCTGAAACGCAGCAAAGATTCACGTACACAACAATTTTTCCTGAAACACAACGAAAATTCGTGATACAAAACAAAATTTCGTGATACAAATTTTCTTCCTGAAACACAACACAGTTTCGCGATGCAAAACAAAAATTCGTGATACAAAACAAAATTTCGGGAGACTGGTAACAAGCTCGGGCAACTTCAGATCACGTGATTGAGTTCACCATTCGCCGCCATGTTCTCTCTGGGCTTGGATGCGGAAGGATTATAAATATTGTCCTGGATGTAGAAAGACCTACCTTAAATCTTTCATCTACAGGCTCAGATGAAGGTTCAAGGTGTGCGTCAGCAAGTTAACTGGATACTTTTAATTAGTTTTAAGAGAAAGAAAGTCCACCGAAAAGGGACCTAAATTAAGCTTATGTCGAACCTTCTCGGAAGATTATATATGGAGCACCATAGTCATCATAAAGTTCCTGTGGTCCATGAAATATCTTTATTATATAAACACCAGTGAAATACCAAGTGAGCTTTCCTGCGAAAACTTCATATCTTCACATGTGAAGATAACATGTTATCTTCACATGTGAAGAGATCACCGTCGTTATGGTTACATAATAAATCGCGCCTTTGAAAGCCTTTGAAAATGGTTTGGTATTTCACTGGTGTTTATATAATAAACAGAATATTACATGCCCGCTTATGGATATGAATTTTATCTTCTCGTGGTCAACTCGTTATCTCACTCGTTCGCTGCGCTCACTCGTGAGATATCGAGTTGACCACTCGAAGATAAAATTCATATCCACGCGCGGGCATGTAATATCCTCTATGTCTGTAAGGCACTATCGCATGTGAAAAGGACAACAAACAAATGGTTATGTCACTCTTTACTTACTGCATTCATGTTTGGGGTGTTGCTGCTTACATTGAATACTTGAGCCAAATTGATAGACTACAGAAAATGGTATTTAGATTCGGGTATATTCAGCAAGTAACATCGGTTCAACAGGTTGTTAAAGAAAGAAATTTAAGTCTGTGGAATAGAATTGTTGATAGTCTTTCGCATCCCCTGCAGGACCTTCTCCCCCCCCCCCCCCCCCCAATTAGGAGCAGGGCTCTACGCGGCAGGTGGCGTCCTTACCAGGTCCCATGTGTTAGTACTGAGAGGTTCAAGAAATGTTTTGTAAATAGGTGTCTCTGATCGAAATAGATTGTAATTAGTATTTTTAAGGCTGTTTTTACTATGATTTTTACTATTACATTGTAAGTTTTAAGGTCTGTTTAAAAGCTTGAATAAAGACCATTATTATTATTATTTTATTATTATTTAATAATAAATTAATGAATTATTTATTGTTTTGTAAATATTTGATGAATTGTTAAATAAAATTGTTATTCGTTACTTTATAATTTTATTATTATTCGTTAGTAAAAAGAACAAGAAGAGAAAGGTGAGAGAGGTTAACACTGTCATTTATCACACTTGCTTTCACGAAAGGCATTCTGAAACATGTTGGAGGAAAGTCTGTACCTCTCAAGATCAGCAAGTCTGCGTCTGCAGAAACTGTACGTGAACAGGCCTTAATGCACATGTCATTGGCTTCCCCATGGGGTCGACCCCCGGGCTAACGATTTATTACAATTGAAGGGCTTGGTGGAAAACTATGCTAAGTGGATTTTTAGGTGAACGCGTTTTTGGCCGTGTTTTCTCGAAAACTAAGCGCAACGTCGCGTAGAATTCCCGGTCACATCCGGGGCTTAAATAGGCTAAAGCCGCATTTGAGCCATGTGGTGATCTTTAAGGAGGCTCGAAAGGGTTTTTTGACCGCGCGAAGAGTGGATCCAAATGCATGTATCCCGTGCGTGTTCTTGCGCGATCCTCCCGCGAAGTTACGAGGCGCGAGCGGTGGGAGTTGTAAACAACAATGGCGGCCTCAAATGAAAAAGTAAATCTGTCTTCTGAAGCTGAATGCGGCTATTTGCGGAATAAAAAGGGGAAGTTTGCTTCTAAAAAGAGCGTTGAGAACAGTGTACTTTCCGTCAACAAGATGACTCAGGCAAAAAAGTCAGCAAAGAAGCGTCGTTTTGAGGAAGATGCTCAAGAACTCGCGATCAACGATTTTATAGCTCGAAAAAAACAAACAAACAAGACGGTAGACTTTTGGTACGTAAAAATTTACAACACTACATTTCACTACACTACACATGGCTTTAAATACTTTCGATTCATTGGGTGTTAAATGTCATAAACGTATTTTAAAAAGTTCCAACCTTCATAATACATGTACACACAGGACTCAGGCAAGGAAAACAGTCGGAAAGTACGTGTAGCATGTAGTCGGGTCACGAATTATTGACGTGTTAGCAAAGGGGTTGGACAAGTTATGAAAATGGTAAGCAATGAATTTAAGGATCCAGTTTTCACTGAAGCTCGGCTTTTTTATTTACATTTTAACAAGTAAATATTACATTGCTTCGCAAGGAGTTCATTCAAAAGGAACTTCAACTTCACGTAAGCTTAATTTTATATGAAACAATTTTAACTCAAACAACTACAATGTTCAAATAAGTATACATGCAGTTTAAAAAGTTCAAAACTTGACAAATATACCTGTACAGAAATTGAATGTAATCAGTCACTTCACACTATAAAAAAGTTGGTGAAAATGGAAAACTTATCAAAAAAGGCCTGCATTGTATAAATAACAATAGTTTGCACTCGAGAGAGAGATCAGATATGCACTGTACAATACCATAAATCCTGCACAGCTCCTCACTGTTTGATACCTCAAGACTTCTCCGTAACGGAGGCTGCAGATATTCCAACCAGCTGCATGAAATTTAACTATTGTTCTGTGAAAGTCTTTCAGTTTTGAAATTCCTTCGAAGTCAACGGAACAACACCTTGAAATCTTCGCCAAACAACAAATTGGGCTGTGTTTATAAGGCACTGTTTAATTGTGAATTTTCCGCTCATGACGCATTGGAAGATGTGAAAGCACTTAGAAGGATTCTGTTTTCTCCGCCACCCGAGCAAAGCGCTGAAACTATTATGAATCGTGGAAAAACGTCTTTACCGAACGAAGCCCTGCAACAAGCAACAGTTCTTGAGCGACGACAAGAAGTTGTTGACACCTTCAGCGGAAATCTCACTTACCTTCCGAATGGCTCTGTAAAGTTAACAACAATCCAGTAGTTGGCAGACTCCGGTTTGGCCTTCAGTACTCTTCAAGAAATTTCAAACTTGGAATAAACGGTCTGTATGGAGTTATGACCGCCCTTGAATCGTCTCGAAACTTCTCACCTCACCAAACCAAATCGTCGAGAATTTTATTGAACAGAAGAATAATTTCCTCCATATTAAGGTATTTCCACGAACAATAGACAAGATCTTTCTCTTTACTTTGATTTCATATACTTTTAGCCTGTTCATTCCTCTATTAATTGCCTTGATAAGCAGACACGACGAGAGACAATGGAGTCCGATAGAATTTCGAGTCTGTATGAGTCTCGCAACTCGCGCGAATAAGGACAGCGGTAACTTGAAGAGCGAGACCGGAAATAATGATTTGCGCGAAATCGCGCGAACCGGAAATAAAAGGTGCAAAATGATTATCAATTTATCTCAAAAATTTGCTCGGTGACCTATGTTGAAATTTTTCATGCAAATAGCATTCAACTTTATCTAGCATTTTAGGCATTTAAGAAAAAATCTGTAGGGTAGATGTTTTTTAATCCTTAAGAGGCTATTTTTCGAATTATCTCCGTTTCCACACTACGGAATTTTCTAAAATTTTCACAGAAAGTGAATAATATTGCAAACATTGAAAAACGCTTATAAAAAATATAGGTCACCGAGTTAGTTTTAAAGATAAATTTAAAAAAGTGACTTTTTAGGGGTAGGTGTTTAGAGAGGCATGGTTGCCATGGCAACGCACATGACGTCAGAAGTTGTCTCAGTTGAAAATTTAACAACCCTGTTGTAAGATAACCTACAATTTGTTTAAGTGACTTACAGCAAAAAAAATTAATCTTGAATTGTTTTGACATGCATATCAGCTGTAAGAAACCCTTTCGAGCCTCCTTAAAATATGGCGGAATTGTAAGATTTTAACGACTTTGAGTGGAACTTTGTCTGTTTTTGCGTTTGGCTCGCAGCGATTTTTAAATGGGTACCACCGGAATTGAGGTGACGAGAAACATCACATTCAAGATCTTACCTTAGATAAACACCAGGTCATCGGATCGCTCTGTTTTTTCCGCTAAAAATCAAGCTCAATCTCGCCATCTCAGTATGGAGAAGCACCTTCGAGGACTTTCATCGAAGGATTAAGGCCAAAGTTAGCTGAATGTCCGAAGGGTACCAGTGGAAATGCTGATGTCTATCGTATACCTTCAAAGCCATCACAGCCTTTCAGTCCGAGGGATATGATAAAAACTGGGTTTTTGTTTTCCTTTGCATTTAGCCTGAGCCAGTCAGGGAGGTCCGCGCGAAGAAAACTTTCAGAAAACTTGTTGTAAGGTCGTAAACAACTTTTCACGGGTCGAGTCGCCATCTTTCTTGTTTATCAAGGTCATTATATCATGTAAGATTCCATGTATTGTCCTCTGACTTTAGTGATGTCACGGTGAAAAACGGCAAAAAAACTGACCCCCACCCCGACGGGAAATTTTTTTTGGACCGCACTGGATAGGGAATTCTACGCGATGAGCAGCGAAAAAAAATACAGGGCAATGTTAACCACATAAAAACAGGCCTGTATGCAAAAACCAGCAATGTGGAGCAAAATTTAAAAAAAAACTCCCAAAAATCCACTTAGCATAGTTTTCCACCAAGCCCTTCAATTTATGGCATACAAAAGAAAAACCAAGGGATGAAACGTAAAAGATTCGAAACCCCATATTGAAGCAGATCACCAGTGATACTAGAATGATAATGATGCGGATCAAAATTATGGAGGTAAAAAAAAAAAAGCAAAAAGCAAACAAGAAGCGGAGAGAGGGCATGCTACTTAGCGTTTGGACCCTTGATGGTAAAATTTTTGTTAAAACTTCACCGGACGGAAAACCGATAAGGATCTATGAAGAAAATGACTTGGTTAACTTGTAAGGTGATACATTAATCGTATTGTTGAACTTCAAAATAACGTTTAAAAGTCCTTTCCTTTCAATTCGCAAGTCACTCATTTCGGTGTTACAGGAAAGGAGTCAACTAAGCCAGGTTCGGTAGGAAAACTCTAAAATATTACAGTTTTGTTTTTCTTTTTATTATTTTACTTAATTTTTTCTTGTGAATATTAACTTGTGTAGACATTAACTGGTTATCGTTCGGCTGAAATATGCAAAAATGTAAGGTGTTATCTCTTAATGTTAGAGGTATTAGGGAACAAACGAAGAGGAGAGGCATCTTTTCTTACTTAAAGGATCAGAAAGCGGAATTTTATTTTCTCCAGGAAACATATTCCACAGTTGCGGACGAGGTTGTTTGGAAAAGTGAATGGGGCGGAGATATTATATTCTCTCATGGTAGCTGTCATAGTCGAGGGGTGTGCATACTAATAGGTCCCTGGGTGAATATAAGTGTTGATTATTCTTTTAAGGACAATTCTGGAAGATTGGCATTAATCACTTTCAACCTCCATTGTCTCAACGTCTCACTTTGTAACATCTATGCGCCGAATAATCAAACCGAACAGTTGCAATTTATTTGCGATCTCAATAACTGTTTAATGGACAAGACAGAACTGACAACACTTATTGTGGGAGGTGACTGGAACTGCACACTAACGAAAAATGATAAAAAAGGTGGCAACCCTTGGAAACAAACGAGTTTTAGAAATTCTGTTTTGATCTCTATGGAGATGTTTAATCTGATCGACGTACAAAGAGCACAGCATCCGAATACTAACATATATACCTATTTTTCCAAGTCGCTAGGGGTTAAGTCGAGAATAGACTTTTTCCTCGTCGCCAAAAATTTAACACAATACGTAAAAAAAGTCGGTGTACGAACTTCTGTTGCTCCGGATCATAATGCCGTTTACTTAGAACTGGCTTGGCCCAAGGTAACTCCCCGGGGACCAGGCTTTTGGAAGTTTAACAACTCCCTCCTTGATGATGATGAATATGTAAAATTGATACATGACTTGTATCCAGATCTGCGAGAAAAGTACAGTTACATCCTCGATAAACGGTTATTTTGGGAAATGCTCAAAATGGAAATTAGATCCCAAACTATTGCCTTCGCTAAAAGAAAAGCAAGGGTTTTTAACCAACGCGAAGTTGAATTAAGAGAGCTGTTAGATAAATTAGATCATATAATTTGTAATAACGGTAATCTAGAAAATCTAACTAGTGAATTGAAACAGTATGATGACCTTAAGAAAGAGCTGCACTTGATCTATGAAAAAAAAGCAAAAGCGGCCATGCATAGATCGAAGTGCCGATGGATTGAATGTGGGGAAAAACCAACTAGATACTTTTTTAACCTGGAGAAAAGAAATTATACCGAGAAAGTGATTATGGAACTAGAAGATGAAAACGGAGAAGTTTTTGTAGACGAAAAGCAAATCCTAGCAACAATTGAATCCTTTTACAAAGATCTCTATTCTTCCAAAATAGCTGCATCCGAGGTAGAATTTAGCAAATTTACACATAACATCAATTTTCCTCAACTCCCAGATGATGAACGGGACCAACTTGAAGGCCCTCTAACTTTGAAAGAATGCCAGGATGTACTCAGTTCATTCAGCAATGGAAAATCCCCGGGAGAGGACGGTTTTACGATTGAATTTTACAACCAATTTTTTGGGTTAGTGGGAAGTGATTCAGTGGCAAGCCTAAATTGCGCCCATGAGAAAGGGCAACTATCAATTTCTCAGCGACGGGGAATTATCACGCTGATACCTAAACCAGAAAGTTCATTATTGGATCTTAAGAATTGGCGCCCGATAACACTGTTAAACAATGACTACAAGATAGCATCTAAAGCCATAGCAAAAAGAATCGAGGTAGTTCTCCCCGTCTTATTCATACGGACCAGACAGGATTCATAAAAGGACGATACGTTGGTGAGAACATCAGACTTATAAGTGATTTGTTAGAACAAACAAAAACTGACAAAACTTCGGGTATACTAATGTCAATGGATTTTCGGAAAGCGTTTGATACCCTAGAATGGCCATTTATGCATTATGCATTAAAGCTCTACAACTTTGGAGAAAGCATCAGAAGCTGGATTAAAGTTTTTTACACAGACATAGAGAGTACAGTCATCAATAATGGCTTCTCCACTGACTGGATAAAACCTTCTGCGGGGGTTAGACAAGGATGTCCTCTCTCCCATTTCTTATTCATTTTAACTGTTGAATTCATGGCTAACAAAATTCGCCAAAGCGAAAACGTGAAAGGTATTTCTATTTGCGGCAACGAAGTCAAGCTAAGCCAGATCGCAGATGACACGAACCTCATGTGCGCAGATTTAAAATCAGTTGAAAACGCAGTATCAGTCGTTATGGAGTTTGGTAGTATCTCGGGCCTTAACCTAAACAAAGAGAAACAAAGGCAATGTGGCTCGGAGAAAGTGCCAATAATAGAAATGCACCGCTCCAACTGAAATGGGTGAATGGGCCGACGAGGTTCCTAGGCGTTTTTTTATCTTATGATAAAAAAGGAAATGACTATCAAAATTTTGTTATTAAAATCCAAAAATTACAATCTAATCTTGACATATGGAGATCCCGGGACTTAACTTTGTTTGGCAGAGTATTAATTATTAAATCACTTGGAATATCGCCACTTGTTTATTCTGCTTCAAATGTTGATGTCCCTGACGGTTTAGAAGATAACGTAAAAAAGTGCCTTTTCCAATTTCTATGGAAAAATAAGAGAGATAGAATAAAAAGAACAGGATTATACCAGGATTATGGCAATGGCGGTCTGCGTATGCTAGACTTTGGAACAATGGTTAAAGCTTTAAGATTAGCATGGATCCCTAGACTTTTGAAGCCTGGTTTCTCAAACTGGAAAACTGTCCCTGACTTTTTCTTTAGGAAATGTGGAGGTTTGAACTTTCTTCTATCATGCAATTACAATGCTAAATTTCTAGAAAACCTACCAAAATTCTACAAAGATATGTTATCATTTTTTAGTGAATTAAAAATACTCTATGGCAGAAACCTCACTGATGAAACAATCTTATTTAACAATCAAGAAATTCTGATCGGAGACAAACCATTTGTAAATGGAGAGTGGCTTGCTAAGTGTATTTGTTCGATACGACATCTCTTGGATAGTGAAGGCAATTTCCTTGACTTTGCTTGCTTTCGGGAAAAATACTTGCTAACTAACACTAACTTTTTACAGTATTATCAGGTTGTAAGTGCTGTTCCCAAGCGTCTGTTAATTAAAGCAAGGACAGCCGAAGACTCTCGTTCCGAGCGCAATTTAATTGAACCAAATTTGTCCTCCTTTCCTCTAGCGGACAAAGTTAGTATCGATCTCACAAAAATGAAGGTCAGCGACTTTTATTGGCTTCTGATAGACAAAACTTATACCGAAAAACAAACAGGTCAGAAAAGATGGCATATAACTGTTCAGACTGATGAGAACAGCTGGACATCGATCTTCAAGTCGGTCAAAACCAACTGTAAAGAGATGAAATTGAGAGAGTTTCAATTTAAATGTTTACACAGGACGGTGGTGACTAGGAAAGAACTCTTAAGATTTGGAATCAAAGCAGATGGGGAGTGTTTATATTGTGGAGATCTCGACTCAATTGATCACACATTCATTCATTGCCATTTCACCAAGCTTTTCTCTGAGAAGGTTGTCCAGTGGTTTAATGACACAAACGGCTCCAGGTTCGTTCCCAGCATGGAAGCAATACTCTTTGGAAATTTCAATAGCCCTACATCACTAAATAGAAAATTTAACTACACACTTTTGTTTATGAGGTATTACATCTATAAGAAGAAGTTAAATGAAGCAACAATCCTCCTCCAAGATTTTATTAATAGAGTGAATCACAAATATGTTCTGGAGAAATTGACTGTATAGAGAAGATGCCTCATCCTCTCTCGTGTAATTCTTTTGTTTATATCTTTAATTTATTCTTTGCGCGAAATGTATTCTCCTCTTACTGTGGTAAGTATATTATTATTATTATTTTGTAACTAATTAAATATGTTGTCAAATGCTTTATGATCTGTAATTCATGTACCCTTCGTAACTGTCAATGAATTGTTAAAAACTGTTATGCAGATTTAAGTATTGTATCGCACCGTTAGGTCAAAGTTAACTAGCGTCAGTGTTACTTTTTCTCGAAAAGTAGCACATCGTAGAGTAACGTAACACTTCTCATTGTTTTGCTGTTGTAAAGTAAGTACTGTGGAATAGTGCCGAACTTGTGTTCAGTAAATGTTGCATTAAATAAAAAAATATGGAGGTAAAAAATTATGGTGATAAGTATGAAATAATTATTATTATAACAATAATAATAGTTGTCGACACTATTAGAGAGACTAATAGAGAGACTATGAGACTAATAGAGACTACTGAGACTATGAGACTAAATACTAAATCATAAAAATACTAAATCATAAAAAAACTAGTTACTAAATACTAATTCATAAAATACTAATTACTAATTCAGGCAGACTTGAGGAATTTCCCTGGGGGTCAGGGAATCTTGCAAGACAAAGTCCCCTGAGTGAGGTGTCTCTCAGCAGAAACTCCCCCTGACATTCTTTACAAAGTTGTGAATTTCCCCACCCCATAATCTTTGACCATAAAACAACGTCGAGATTTTCCCCTACAATCGGGCAAAGACTCCCATCCATCTATTTGTATTCCCCCACGTCTCCCTGGTTGGCCTGGGGTTCAACCCCACGGGGAAGCCGAAAACATGTAAAACATGTGCATAAAGAAAAGAGTGGCTTACGATAGGTCCTTTAGGAGTGATCTAACTTACAAACTGTGCTATGCAGATGGCAGTGAAGTTATAAAGGACTACAAATCTGTCAGGCTCTAATGAGCCATTTACTTTGGAGAAGTACAAGACTTAGGGCTTCTTTGCTTTAACTTAATAAAAGTATCCAGTAAACTTGCTGACGCACACCTTGAACCTTCATGCTTCTTTCTGCACCAGGACAATATTTATAATCCTTCCGCATCCAAGCGCCACAGTTCTGACGGCAGACTCGTACCCAAGTCGCTATTTACGTGTTTTATGAGGAGAGAAGATTGGATACGAGGATGGATTGAGGCGCGCGGAGTGTCGTGGGAAGAGGCGAAGGAAAAATAGCGACTGGCAGATTTCGATCCAACATGGCGGCCGGGTTTAAAACGAGAAGTACTTTTTGCATTATTGTAAGACCGTGCAAGGTCCTAACGTTCCATCTTCATTTTTGGAAGAAGAACGACGTAAGTTTACTCTATCTCGCAAGCTTCATGGGAACGAAACCAAAACATATTTGGAGCACATTTATCAAACACATGCTATGGAGGTAAGATTGTAAAAAAGAATCAGTATCGTGGTATCAGATTGTTATGAATTAGTCGAGTCAATTTTTACGAATCTTTATTTATTTCAGCACAGCGATGATCCAACCTTCATGATAATGTCTGCAATTAACCAGCCGTTAAATTTGCAGCTGAGAGTTTATCCGAAAACACCGACGTAAGCTGCCAAGCTGATGGGGCTTTGCCTGCTACATTATGATGTGTTGCAGGGCTCATCCTCGGTGTAAGAACCTGTGACTCTCACGAGTGACGTAAAACAAGGAAAACAAAGAAGCCCAAACAATACTTCCTAGGAAAATAATAGCAATAAAACAAAGAAAAACTTCACAGGTTCTTACACCGAGGTAAACCCTGTTGCAGCCTTTTCTCTGGGCGCCAGTCAGGGAAAAAGATTTCTGTGTCAAGCAGTGAATTTTTCTTCGAGTTCTTAGTGTGCGAGATAAATGTGACCGACCACCTATGCAAGGAAACTGGTATTGAACAAGAGATAACATCCGTTATAGTATCAGCTATCCATTCAATGCGGGTAAAGAAACTACAATAATTATACCTTCCTTTCTTGGTTACTTTTTCTCTTTCATTTGTAGTACTAAACTAACTTTGCAGTATTTAAGCTTACATGTAAATAATTAAAGCAGATGGGATACTACACATGTATATAATGTCCCTTGTCCAAAAGAAAAGCTGCTAATAAATCTTCCAGTACTGTATAACATCTTGTTACACAGGGTGTCTCTTCTTTTGTTCATTGATATCCATAAACATGCTCTCTGGACCTTTTTTCTCCTTTGTACATGTAACTATTTTTTTCCTTTGAGAAGTGCTTGCTTAATAATCTAATGGCCTATCACTGACACCTATTATTTATTAGTATAAACCTACAAGCATTCTATCACGAATGCAGTTCTCTGATTGGCTACGCCACTCGCTATCTATTCTGTGATAGACAGTGAGTAGTGTTAGTAACGTTCTGTCACCAAATGACGTTCTTTCAGTAATCTTCGGTACGTTACAGATACGGGATACTCGCCGATCCGTCAGCAAGACAGCCGATCAACAGTATAAGCAAAGTAGAACAACGTACTTGTTTATTCCAGGCCTTCAACTGGTTCCTGTTACAGCATCTACTGATTAGCAACACTCACTCACTTCTCTTTAACTCTGCTCTCTTATATACAATCGGAACCCTACATTACGTCATTATCTATAACTTTCTAAATGACAAATATTCTATAAATATCCGAAGATCATCAGACCTATAAATGATCAAGGTAAAACGGAAGGTTCTAGGATGTTGTTATCAGAAAGCAGTTATCAGACAATGCAATGTTCGTACATCTAGAAGGTTCAACTGTTGTCACGCAATATCGTTACAGTGTTTGTCAACAAAATGCCTTCGCTTCTTTGTGTTTTCAAAGTGTCTATGTTACACAAAGAACAAAACATGTTATTACTCAAACTTTGAAAATTCCACAGGCTAAAGTTGCTACAAATTCCTTGAACAGACCAAACACCTGTTACACTGTTGAGCCAACAGGACAAAAGGTCATGGATGACACTGTTCAATTAATCAACACAAACTTTCAAGGACAGAGTGACATTGTGTACTGCTTTGAAGTTCGTGACACAAAGGATGTGGCATATCACCTAAATATTAGTGGAATATCACCTGGTCATTATTTTGCCAACTTAGACCCTTTTGAGAAACAAAATGTTGAAACAAGATGGATGGAATACCGCATCAAAGTCATATGTGCTACCATACCCTTTGGCATGGGCATAGACAAAAAAGATTGCAGATTTGCAATAAATAATATTAATTATTCATCACACTATGTCCCAAAACTTAGAAATTTTTTTCCAGGAATCAGGGAGAGCAGGAAGGGATGGTCAACAAGCTCATTCTATCCTTTTTTATCGTCTTGAGGATAGAACCAAGTTTTTGTCACACATTTCATTTTTGAAGGACTTGCAAAAATGGGAACATAAATTTCATCAGTTGAATTCCATGGTCAAATACTGCTTAACCTGGGACTGCAGGGCGAAAGTGATTATGCGGTATTTTGGGGAAGAATTTGGTCTTGATTTGTGTCAGAAACAATGTGTCAACTGCCTTTGAGTTAAGTCCACATAAGATAAGAATGCTTCTGATAATGCAATTGCCTTTGTGAAATGCCTGGAGGCAATTATGGTGTCTTGTCCAAGCATCACATCATTGCCAGATTTTACAATGACCTTTAGGGGCTTGAAACGTCAAGAGGATGTTAAAAAAGCACTGGACAGCTTTTAGAATTTGGCATTGGTTAGAGAACCTTTACAGACAAGCAGGCAGCTCTATCCATTCATGAATTAATAACTTAAGATATATTGCTTGAGAACATTAGAGACTTGAATAAAAGGGGCTCTTTACCGTATATTACACTTGGCAGTAAGGCTTGCTCTTGCTCTTGCTAGAAAATTGCATGTAACAAGGTGAATTTGCACAGAGCCCTGACACTTTAAACTTTTGTACAGGTCATAAATGTTCACGGGGGCACACAATTAGTATAAACTAATTTCTCAGTTTTCTCAGTTTTTTTTTATTTAGACTATTCTACACAAAATACTACTTCGGTTGACTTGTTTTAGTTTTTCGGTACTTTACTATCAACATACTTATTCCATGCTGCTTTGAACTGCTTTGAACTGCTTTGAGAGTTCAAGATTGGAAGGTTCTACTTTATTCTATTGTTAGTTGTTCTAGCGCAAGTGATAGATTTTGAAACTTGTGCAGAATTATTAAGCCCTTTTCTAATTCATGTTTAAATGAATATGTTATGATTATATAAGTTTAATCAGAAGTCAAGGATGAGAATATTTTATTAAGCTAACAGTTTATTTGACTTCTTTGACTTTCAATAAAACATGAGTGCTGCAATGAAAACTGGTTTAGATAGTACACATATCTGGATTGTATTTATACTATAGCAATATAGCCTCGTACTCAGTTGCCATATGTGTTTTGGAACACCCCAAAGGTTTCAGAGTATGACTCTCTAGTGGTGTTAATGGACTGAACACAAAGGAAATCAAATACAAGAAAACCCTCCCAAAAAATAATTTCTTTCTTAAATAAACTATGATTTATAAGATACCTTGTTTATCCTATGTAACCTGTTGGTATGGCATGTTTGCGTTGCGTAGAAAATGTGACTTTCGCTTCCTCCGTAGGGCGGGGAGCCATATCCGTTTCCTTATCTGGGTCGTCTTAAAAAGGAAAACGTTATACAACTGATGGCACGATCATACTATCATACTAACCTTCGATCCACAATTCACTGAAAGAACTGTCCAGATCGCCCACATCGTCTTCCCGCGTATGGCGTTCCATCCCCGCCAAAATTCAACTTTGTATTTTTCATTGTACTTTCTACATTTTATCCTACATAGAACATTTCAACTTCCATTCTCAACATTCAACATTGTAGTTGTTAGCTTCGACATCCAACATTGGCTTTTCGACATGCAACTTACGCGAAGAAGACGTAGTGAAAGCTTTCAACATCCAAGTTTTCGTGTTCGACATTCAGCTTTTCGTATTCGACATCCTAGTTTTTTAATTCAACTTTCGTCCGCTGGTTAGCGGTCGGTCAAAACTGTGGGCTCATCGACCCGACGCACTACCCCTAGAGTCAACCGCTCCGTGACTTTCCATTGGAGAAGGTCCAGGAAACACTCTCCACCCCTCGACAGTGGTTTCAAGACGGTTTCTTGGAAAAATAGGATCAACGGATTAATGAATCACCGGATCAAGGAACAGTTCAAAATAAATAATTACATAAATTAATAGACATGCATATGATTGATTGTGTCCCTGTGTGACTCAACCAAGGCCTCACGTATGCTCAAGTGCGTTGTGTTTTGGCATAAAAGCGTTTCCGGCTTCAAATGTGAATAAATATTATACATATAGATATTATAAATATAATGAATAAAAAGCCATACCACTTTGTGGAGTGCAGTTTTCGCATACCGAAACTCGGAGCGAATTCAAAATAGTGGACTACATTAGCTCCGAACTACTTGGACAGCTACGACTGCGAGACATACGGCTACAAAGCGACTTCCCTATCGGTAATTCACTCATGCATATGCTTCGAAATTAGAGGGAAATTAAATTTAATGCATCTTATGTGACTAAGATGTGCTGCGCTCTGTATTGGCGAAAATGTAACAAGGGGTTAGATTCACGAGGAATTTCTAAATTATCCTGAATGATTGACTCTATAACATGCCGGTATGTGATTGCATATCTGACTTCCGGTGCCATAAAAACACGAAGCCATTTTGGAGACTGCCGATGTGAACATCAAATTTCTTACTTCATCTCTTCAAATTTGTAAACTCTAATCCTTGAAGGAAGAGCAGATGGAATGCCGCATCTGAAGGTTTTGCGGTACTTCGGTACTTCCGACGGGATTTCACAAGAGAGACATTTACCAATTGATTTCATTTCCAATTGATACCGAAAGAGATAAAATTGCATCGCCCAACTGAGTTGTTGTGGTCAGTACCGTGGAATATACACGGAAGCAACAAGTCGAAAATCTAAAGAAGACAGATTGTAGAAGCAGATCTTACTCTTACGAGATTTTTTTTAAGAAAATACCTGACAACTTGCGAGGAAGAGCTGTTATTTTTTTTTGGCCACCGATAAGAACAGCAGGCAGAAAGTTTATTCTCACACTTTAGATCACTTCCAATAAAATAAATGATGCTGACGTTTGACCCACTTTTTTCACTGAATTCTCTATTTCTCGAAAACTTCCACATCGGAACCGCACCAAAGGTTAAGTATGACTTGCTAAAGTAGTTGCGATGATTTCGCTGACCGCATTCGCCTTAAAGTAAACTTGTAAATCACTTTTTTCTGAAAGCCGCAACAATTCCGGTAAAATTTGAGGCATCGAGCTGACTTGATATTCCATCTGTTCGCGAAAAAGTAGTTTTTAAAAGAATCACCTTTACAAGTTACCGACTCAACTCTGCTATACAAAACTCAAACAGACAACGACGCGAGTCGTAACGTTTGTATACTGAGCTGTAGCTGGTATGAGGCGAACCGAGGCACTTGCCTCAGTAAACATTTTTATTTTACATTACATTTTCCTTCTTTGTGTTTGTGTCTTATGAAGAACAATCTAAGCAGGCTGTGTCAGTAGTTTCACAGATTCGTAAGCTTTTTGATGTTCCTGTAACAGGATATAATATTAAAAGTAATGTTAAATTAATATTAAAGAGGTGTTTGTTCGGTATACTATGCCTCGGTGACAATTTTCGTATGGCTACGGCCCAGGAATGTCTGAGTTAAAATCTATGACGTAATTTGTTCGCCTGTACGGTGTAATCCAATTTTCTAGGCCAGAATTTTCTGAAATTCCAAATTTTCTAGCTCTGATCCTTGATCCTTTATCCTTGATCCAATGATCCTTGATCCGGTGATTCATTAATTTCCTGTTTTTCCAAGAAACCGTCTTGAAACAACACTGTCTAGGAGTGGAGTGTGCCTCCTGGGCCTACTCCAATGGAAAGTCACGGAGCGGTTGACTCTAGGGGTAGTGAGTCGAGTTGATGAGCCCACAGGTTTGACCGACCGCTAATCAGCGGACGAAAGTTGAATTAAAAAACCAGGATGTCGAATAAGCAGAATAAGAAAAGTTGAATGTCGAACACGAAAACTTGGATGTTGAAAGCTTTCACTACGTCTTCTTCGCGTAAGTTGCATGTCGAAAAGCCAATGTTGGATGTCGAAGCTAACAACTGCAATGTTGAATGTTGAGAATGGAAGTTGAAATGTTCTATGTAGGATAAAATGTAGAAAGTACAATGAAAAATACAAAGTTGAATTTTGGCGGGGATGGAACGCCATACCCGCGAAGAAGCCATTACGGTAGCATGACATCAACACCCAACAAAACAGAAAACATTCTTTGGACGAACGCTTTACTTCGTTAAATAACTAAACTAGAACTCGCAGTGAATTTTGACGACAAGAAATGTCTACAATAACTCCGTTTTCTTGAAAAAGAGCACTGCACGGTTCCACGCACGATTGCACGGATCTATCAATCGAAATCTGCCAGTCGCTATTTTTCCTTCGCCTCTTCCCAAGACACCCCGCGCGCCTCAATCCATCCTCGTACCCAATCTACTCTCCCCATAAAAGACTTAAATAGCGACTGGGTACGAGCCTGTTCTGACAGAACATGGCGGCGAAAGCACGAGATCGTGAGCTCAACTCAATCATGTGATCTGAAGCTGCCCGAGCTTGTTACCAGTCTCCCGAAATTTTGTTTTGTATCACGAAATTGTGTTTTGCATCGCGAAACTGTGTTGTGTTTCAGGAAGAAAATTTGTATCACGAAATTTTGTTTTGTATCACGAATCTTCGTTGTGTTTCAGGAAAAATTGTTGTGTACGCAAATCTTTGCTTTGTTTCAGGAAATATTGTTTTATATCACGAAACTTTGTTTTGTTTCGGGAAATATTGTTGAGTATCGCGAATCTTTGTTGTGTTTTAGGAAATATTGTTGTGTATCGCGAAACTTTGTTGTGTTTCAGGAAATATTGTTTTGTATCACGAAACGTTGTTTTGCACCACGAAATTTTGTTGTGTTTTCATCCAAGTATTGAGTTGTGTTTTGCCCCTGTGGGCCACCGTAGAAATGGCTTCGCGTTGACAGATTTTTTGGCAAATCAAACAAAATGTCGCGTAGTGCGAACAGGCTCTTAGTGTTCGTTAACAAACGTGAATAACACGGACTGAACAGAAATTTTGTTCCATTCTCTTATTATTTTTTTGCCGACAAATACCAACCGCAATGTGAACTAATCAAACTCCCTTTTTAAAAAAAATTAATTGGACGCAATTAAAACAAAACTTGAAATTCTCTGCGATGCAACTGCTAAATTTTCTGTGATTCTCCCTCTGAAAAAAATTAAAGCACTTCGAAGAAGTGATCAGGTCGTTACTTGTTCAATGTGGCCTTTAAAGGAGCCCTGTCACCGGCATTTTTGCTGTTTTTGGTTCAATTCTGCCAAAATTACTGCCTTTTACCTGTTATCGTGCAAAAATTGCTCCTACAGAATCAGCAAGATGAATTCTAATGAAATTTTAGCAGGGAGAGCTAACCATAATAATTTTTTGGGTGATTTTTCAATGCATAGCTTGAAATTTTGAAAAAACTGGCAAGTTTTTTCAAATTTCAATCCATTTCCATCCTTGTCATCTTTGATGGAATACAGGAGTTTATTGTGTCAATGCAGTACTACAGTCTTTAGAAGCAAAACTAGACCATTATTTTAAAGTTTCCACTGATGCATTGGCAATTTTAAGCTTTTTAAAATGATAGTACAATAGCGTGACACTGCCCCTTTAAGGAAGCTCTCTCTTCTAGAAGGAATCTCTCAAAATTCCCTTCCGATACAAATCAAAGGGCCCGTACAGCCACCTAAATAAAAATAATGACTGAAAAAGACGCTCTATGAACATTTACTCGGGATACCTTGTGGTGCATAATAAACAATAAATTAATAAATTAAAAGTTTCTATAGCGCTATTTCCAGATGTGATCAAAAGCGCTTTACAAAAATTTCATATAAAATTAAATAATGCAGCAGAGTACTGTTGTTTGAGCGGAGACCGTAGGTAGATTTGGGTTTGACAGGTATAAGCTCACTGATGTAGAGAGGAGAGAGTCCGTGAATAGCCTTGAAAGTGAGAAGCAGGATCTTGAATTGAATTCGCTTTACGACACAAAATGAGGCAGCCAGTGAAGTTGTCGCAGTGCAGGAGTTATATGACAGAATTAACTAAGGTCAAGAGCAATGCGAGCAGCAGCGTTCTGTACTCTCTGGACTCTCTTAATTTAGAAATTTGACATTGTGGGAGGCCATAAATGAGACTATTACAATAGTCTAGCCGACTTGTGACAAACGCATGGATAAGAGTTAGTAGAACGTCTTGTGACAGGTATTTTCTAATCCTTCTGAGGTTATGCAAATAACAACATCCAGAACTGCATACTTTGTTGATATGAGTTTCCATAGACAACATCGAATCAGACCAAGCACCAAGATTTCTTACGCAATTCACGAGTTCTATATCCATTGTTTCAACTCTAACAGGGAGTGGCTCGACTTTACTCAGTTGTTGACGAGCGCCAATTAGCAAAAATTCTGTCTTCTCATCATTCAGTAATAGACGATCCCTGGTAGACGATCCAGCGCCGTATATCCCCTATACATCTTTCCATTGCTTGAATGGCATCAGTCTGAGATGACAATCCATCAGCTGGTCTAAAGCTTAGATATAACTGAGAATCGTCAGCGTAACAGTGCGCGTCAGCAAGATGTCGTTCAATGATGTTGAACAACTTTGATGCATAGATGACGTAGAGCAATGGACCGAGGCAGGAACCTTGGGGAACGCCACAATCAAGGTCAAAATTCCGAGATAAGGTTCCCTAAACTGCAATCCTTTGACTTCTGTTTGACAAGTATGACTTAAACCATTGCAGGGGTACTCCGCAAATGCCAATCACGTCGTGCTGCAGCCTTTCAAGAAAAACCTTGTGATTAACAGTGCCAAAGGCTGCGCTCTTGAAAATCCAACATAACTAGTAGAGTAACATGCTGTGAGTCCATTATCAGTAGTATATCATTCATTGAGACATTTAAAAAAGACGACACAACGTTTAAATCTACAAGACATGTTTCGGATACTCAATATCCATCTTCAGTTGAAGGATGTTTACAAGTGAGTGACTTATATAAAGTAGGTAACAAGTAGGTGTTGATTACAAATTGTAGAATAATAGTTACAAATCAGTGAAAAGGTTACATAATACTTAAGGGATACAAGGGAAAATATAAAGTGCGAGTATCAAAGCTGTGAAAAATGCTGAATACAAATAGTGATTAAAGTAAGAGTGTTAAATTAACATGTTTGAGTTGTTTATTCAGTGCGGGTTGTTCCCATTCAATATGAAGGGTTTCTTTGATCTTTAGTTGGTAGGAGCCGACTCTAGGATACAAAAACAATGAAAAGAGCATAGATTCTTACACGACTCAGAACCCTGAACCCACTTTAATTATTATTTGTATTCAGCATTTTTCACAGCTGTGTACTCGCACTTTTTATTTTCCCTTGTACCCCTTAAGTGTTATGTAACCTTTTCACTGATTTATAACTATTATTCTACAATTTGTAATCAATACCTACTGGTTACCTACTTCAACTTAAGATGGATACTGAGTATTCGAAACATTTCTTGTAGATTCAAACGTTATGTCGTCTTTTTTAAATGTCTCATTTCTATTTTACTGCTACGAAAATTTGGCTATATCATTCATTACTTTTAAAAGAGCAGTTTCTGTACTGTGCTGTTTTCTGTACGCAGACTGGAGTAGCGGATAAATATTGTTTGTTTCCATGTGAAGATGGACTTGTTCGTATACAGCCCTTTCCGTAAGCTTAGATACGTACTGTAGATTACTAACAGGTCGATAGTTTTTGAATATGAGATCCAGACCAGGTTTCAGAAGTAGACGCACGCTAAAACTATACGTTTGAAAATTGAAAAGTGTCTAAAAATGGTTGCTTTTGGGTTCGCACAAGGCATGTTTGATTTCGTACGAGGAAAGCACGTAAAGTCCATCGAGAGGGATCTACGTTGAAAACAGATTATTACCAAACGCAATAAGATCTGTGGTAATATTCGTTTGTTTACTTCTAAAAAGATCAAAATATAGAATTGTCAAGGAAGTCGAACTGTGCCGGATATCTCGAGCTTTTCGATCGCTCGACCGATAAGCGCAGCACGTGCGAGGCTTCCAACCTTTTCTCAAATTCGGCAAACCTTTTCACGGGAACAAACTCTACTTGATTAAAATCTTCTTTCGAAGTGGAATGTGTAACCCTGCGCGCTCACATGTCAGACATGTATTGTGTATTTGACATGCCTGCGAGCGTACTTTTATAGCTTCAAGAGACACTTCATCCTTAATAGGATCTTGTTGCATTATTCTCATTACTTTCTAATCTTGGTGGAGGAAGGAAAAGTATGAGGAACTTAAACTCACCACAAAGACTGTATAAGTACAGCCAGAGTTTTTTGCTTCGCAAAAGGAATACCTTACAGCCCGTACAAATTACAAAAGGAAGCAGCTGTCACACAAAAACTCGTCACTCAACCACATGGAACCATCACTATATATTTGCCACAAACTTAACACACTGCCTTTTATAAGCATCTTTCAAACACACATGTATTTATTTGGCTATAAAGTATGAATATCATACACTGTTTGCATGTATTCAATACAATATTACCTCAAACTGCTTATGATCCCGGTTGTTGCATTCGCATCAAATTTTAATCTTAACATATGTTAATCTTAACATCTAACGAGTTGACAGTATACTGCTCATATGCTTAATCTCATTGTCCACTCAACAAACAATTTTTAAACTGCTGCATATCACCAAGTAGTGTATTCACATAACCCTATCAAGTAAAGGTATTAACCCATTACATCTGATATAGCCTTTAAAGAATTGATAACTGCAAAACATACAATTTCAACATTATAACATTTCCAAAAACAAAACAAAACAGCAACGAAAATTGAGTCATCCCTTGCTGTCAATGCAAGTTTCATCTAAAAAAATGTGAACCTTCCCTTGGTTTTCACTTTCATTTCTCGCTTAAACTAAAATGTTAGAGCCAAATATAACACAAAGAACCATAATGATATTAAGAACAAAGTTCTCCCTTTTTCTGCTCAATAGCTTTCACTTCTTCAAAATAAACTTTACTTCAGGGACAAAACCTACAACTTTTAGTCCTCACTGAATACAACATTGAGAAGAAACGGTGTTCAGCTGAGGGTAAACTGTTAAACGCAATCCTCAGACCACTTGACTACCTCAGTCAACTCTTCTTTTCCCTCGACCCCACTGTATTTACTGATACACTCTTTGATGAATTCTACCACATAATACCCAGGTAATGCATTACTTAAATTAAACTGAGAATGGGTTTCAGTGCATCATACAGTTTTAATGTCAGTAAAAAAAAATGGTGTTTGGCAAGGGTCAGGTAGTGTCGGAAGTGATCTGTTTCTATCTCGAATTTCCGTTGCATAATACTTAATAGCATCGTCTGAAACACTACAAATCGCACTGATTTGCAACGATTCCTGTATTTTTTCAATTTTTTCTCTGTCCTATAATGTTAAAATCTCCTTAAAGTGCTTCTGTGTTGCATCACCTACCACCTTCAGTTGGCCTTAGCTTTGTCCCAACAAAGGTAGGTCCCCAAGAATTACCAGAATTTAGAGCACAGTTCAGTACCGCTAATGTGTGACCTGACAAGGGTTTCTTGAAACCAGAAACATGGCCAGCCACAAATACAGCTGTTTCTCCTGTGTGACTCATGGGAAAACCAAAAACAAAAGGATTGCATCCCAAGTAACAAAGACTAGGTAGAAAGTTGTAATGGAAAAGCCTGTTTTGTTTTAATTTTAGCCCTTGGCAAAAAAGCAATGCTAAATCTTTACCTACATCATTTTGAACAACTTCACAACGAAGCTCTCCAACAGTTGAATTAGAAACACAAATTTTCATTTGTTTACCTTGGAAGAATACATCCTCAATAACATGCTTACTGGTAATTATAAAATGATCATGAATAACAAACCCAGAACCATGCTCTATTTCAACTTTCTTAGTGGCTTCAGCATACTCTGCTTCAATTTTAGCCCTCTCGATCTCATCATCAGCCTGTTTATTCAATTCGCTAGTCTCTGAATCCTTTTCATCAAAGTTCTTACCAATTAGCTCCTTTACATCGAAATGATCGATTGCTTCTTTAATTTCGAGAATGTCATAAGTTTGCCGGGTCTTTGGAACACCACTTTCCTTTTCTTTGCTAGGAAACATGTCTCGGTATCATTCACAAGGGGGCTTGCAAAGCAATCTCTCACTCGGCGGTCTGCTTGATCCCATTCATATCCAGGCAGACTGGCTTTGGCTTGCTGATACTCTTTAGTTACAGCATCCCTGTTTGATTTAACTGACTTTCTCAGTTCTGGGGAAACTGCTGTCAGCATTCGCATTCTTCCTTTTTCTTCAAAATGAAGAATAAATCTTTGAATATCAAAAATGTCATAGGTTTGGTCAAATGCTTTGATCCTTACTTCTTTATCTTTTTCAGGACAAATGACAACTTCTTCTTTCAAGGAACTTGCAAAGCAACCTCCAACCCGTCTTCTCTGCCTCATCAGGAGAGTATCTGCATAACCCAGATTTGGCTTTCCTGTATTCTTCTTTAACGCCAGAACTGTGCTCTTCAATGGACTTCTTCAGTTTTTAAGTTCCAGGTCCCTCATCATCTGGATATTTTTGAAGACACTTTATTTGGTCAAAAGTTGAAGTGCTCTGTCAATGTCAAAAATGTTGAATCAAGGACTGATAATACCATTGTGATCATGTTTAAGAAGTACATCTGTACCGCAACAAAATTGTGATAAAAAGTCATCGGGATAACAACGTCTCACCATCTGCATGGCTTGATGTTCTGAAAACTCTCTTAAAATGTTGCCATTTGTTCTAGTGGAAATTTGTATTTCTTCTTTAACTAATTCCCTAAAATTCAAACAGTGGGATACATGTGCCCACGCATTTCTATCACTGTTCGTTGGAGTACTTCGATCATCCAAAACAACAACAGCATCATGAATATCACAAATGCTGCAGGGCTCGCTTAGATTACGCCGTGGCACGTATTTCAAGGCCCATTATCACCCTTGATGCATCGCGCGCCGCGACCCTTAATTCTGGAATTTCGCGTCGGTAACGCGAAATTACTCAGACTCCGCAGTCCTTGTTTTAACGCTCTTGTTTTATCGCATCGTGAACAAATTTCCAAATTTATGGCCGTAAATATGTTCTCTGTTGATTCTTCTTCATTTTCCTTGTATTATTCTTGGAACAACATGGAATGTATGTAAATTTTAGCCCGTGTAAAATCAAAAGAGTCAGTGTGGCAGTAGTCGGTTGCGGTAACTTCGCAGCGTTAATTGACTCTTGAGTTATATCAAAGTGAGGTTCAAGGAGGATTTACAGAGACTCGTTGTTCAAGTTTGGTGCTTCTTACCTCGGAGCTTTCAAGAATTCGACGAGTTTGTTGGAGCCAACTTACTGCGATTTGGAAACTGATGCGATGGCGAGTATTAAAACTTTTACTTGGCTGGACAACTGTTTTCCGCATGAGAATAAATATACGAAAATCATATATTTGAACTGCGGATTAATGATTAAATATGTAACTGATCATCGCAGTTTTGAACACTACAGTAGTGTTCATAACTGCGATGATCAGTCACATATTTAATGTTTTTCGCATGTTTGATGTTTTACCTCAAGGTCAGTTTGTGTAATAGGTTCTGCGTGTAAGCACCAAACAGACTTGAAGTTTCCCATAGCAGTTTATTCGATGCTCACTTGTGGATAAGGATATTCAAACGCATCTGAGTACTTGACATTTTGTAATTGAGCAGGGTTGAATGCCTCAGATGGTTCGACTAAAAGACAGTAGATATAAAATTCTAAGGAAAAATTACAAACAAAACGTAAAAGACGGAAAGCGACAAACTGACAGATATTTCCTTTGTCCGGGGTTGACGATAGAAGTTGAAATATTGAATCAACTAAAACACTTTGGCGATAGCGTGTGCGATTTGACCCGAAGAAAACTGAAAAACTGAAAACTGATCCCCGGTGGGATTACTTAACACGTGTGCGCTCGCAAAGGCGAGTAAAGCATTAACTATATACCGTCACGCACAAAACTGTAACGCACGTTTGAATCCAACATTCCGGCCCCAAAACGCGTACTAGGAGCGTTTAAACTATGTAAAAATGATTCAAACGGATAACAAAAACTTCACACAAGCAGTTCAAATCATTGTCCAGAAATAAGTTCAGTCAAGGGGCCATGTGGCGTCTTTGTGCCTCTAGTAAAACAATCTTGTCTACAGGACGCTCTAGGACGTTGGACTTGGTTCTCAGAACAACTCTTCTGGGTATGTCTTAGGATTTCCTTTTCGGCGGTATTCATCTCCGCAACGGTTATTGGAACTATTTCAGGCTTCTCGGTTGTCTTGACAGCGGCCGTGTTTCCCAGCTTGCGTTGCTCGACGGCTGCTCTGAGGTTCGCGCGGTAACGCAGCACCTATGCGACGAATTTCTTCAGGCGATGCCACTGCGAGAAGTGCTCAAATAATCGACTGACTGCCACTGTTCCATCTTCTGCTGCATGTGTGGTGAATACCTGTGGCTCGTTCTTAACCTCTGGATCATTGTCTGCAGTTACCGGGACAGTGTTCTTTCGTGTAGGCCAAGTTGCATCTGGATTCCAAAGGAACGAGGGACCGGCTATCCATCGCTTTTCCCAACAATGCTTCTGCTGTAAGGCCTCGTGAAGCGTCGTCTGCCGGGTTCTGCCTGCTGCTGATGTGTCTCCACTGAGATGGAGAAGTAGCCTCTTGAATTGCTGCAACACGGTTCGCAACGAATGTGTGGAACCGCTTGTCATCATTACCGATGTACCCAAGAACACAGGTACTATCTGTCCAGAAGATAGAGTCGTTGATTGGCAAGCTTATCTCCTTCCTTACCATTCTGTCCAACCGGGTAGCCACGACAGCCGCCGATAGTTCGAGGCGAGGTATCGTCAACTGCTTCAGTGGTGACACTCGAGACTTGCCGATGATGAAGGAACAATGAATGTCACCGTTACTGTTGGTGACCAGAAGATACGTAACGGCACCGTATGCAAGCTGTGAGGCGTCTGCAAAATGGTGGAGCTGACTGGAAACGACTTCGACAAAATCGTATGGCTTGAAGCAACGGTTGACTTTTAGTTGATCCAACTTAGGGAGATCTTCCTGCCAATTTCGCCAACGAGTTTGATCTTCGTCCGGGATAGTGTCGTCCCAGCCTAGATTCCGGCGGCATAGGTCTTGTAGCAGAGTCTTCGCTGGCAGAACAAATGGTGCGGCAAAGCCCAGAGGATCGTAGACAGAACTGATAATAGAAAGGATTCCTCGTCGAGTTGCGGGTCTGTCTCTCACAGTAATCTTGAAGCAGAAGGCATCAGACTCCACATCCCATCGGACGCCAAGGGCTCGCTCAATTGGCAGCTGATCGAGCAGAAGGTCTTTCACAGAGCCTGCTCTTTCTGACAATGGAATGGAATTGATGACGTTCCGGGAATTGGAGATCCATTTTGTGAGACGGAAACCTCCCCTTGAAAGTAACTGGCGAAGCTCGCTGACTAGGGTGATGGCCTTGTCCTCGTTTGGCACAGACTTCAGACAATCGTCGACGTAGAAGTTTTGCTTGATGGTGCTATTTGCTTCTCTGCTAAATGCATGTTGATTGTCATCAGCGGTTTGTCGTAGGCCGAAGTTAGCACAACATGGAGATGATGTAGCACCAAACAAGTGTACCATCATCTGGTATTCTTGTGGATCCTCAGTAAGGTAATCTTCTGGCCACCAGAGAAAACGCAGGGCATCGCAATCGTTGGGATCGACACGGACTTAGTGGAACATTGACTCGATATCGGCCATGAGAGCAACAGGTTCTTGACGAAACCGGGTGAGGACACCAACAAGGTTGTTTGTTAGGTCGGGCCCCTGGAGCAGTTGATCGTTGAGAGATGTTCCCTGATAACGTGCTGCACAGTCGAAAACGACACGCACTTTGTCTGGCTTGTTTGGGTTGAGGACTGGATGGTGAGGCAGATACCATAA
Organism: Pachyseris speciosa; assembly: GCA_016490735.1. Taxonomy (NCBI): domain Eukaryota; kingdom Metazoa; phylum Cnidaria; class Anthozoa; order Scleractinia; family Pachyseridae; genus Pachyseris; species Pachyseris speciosa. The sequence continues at coordinate 298,014 of JAEMWC010000922.1, forward strand.
GGGGCCAACAGGGTTGAGGAACCGATCTTCTGGTACTTTACGGGCGTGACCATTCTTCAAGAGGTTGTACATGAACGAAGTGTACTTGGAACAAAGGTCAGGATCCTTTAGTAGCCTTCTTCGTAATAGCCTTGATCGATGCTCCGCCAAGGATCGGTTGTTCGGCAAGGTGGGTGGAGTGTTCCTCCAAGGTAGCAATATCTGATAATGGCCATCCTTCAGGACGATGGACCCCTCCATAGCACGCATTGCTCGCTGGTCGTCGTTTGACATTCCTAGGTTGTCGTCGTAGAATAGCACGCATTGCTCGCTGGTCGTCGTTTGACATTCCTAGGTTGTCGTCGTAGACTGAGTCACTAAACTCTAAGTTGCAGAACCTTTCGAATTGCTGGTTAAGTTCGTTATCTGCTCTAACGAAGTTTGTTGTGCGTGAGGACTTACCGCTCCTTCCCAAAGGGCCATTGATGGTCTATCCGAAAACAGTTTTTGTCGCGTAGGGGCCTTGGCCTTCGCACTGCCTCACTTCTCTGGGTTCCAGTGCCTTAGGAACATCGTTACCAATAAGTAGCCCAATGTCGGCATCGATCTTAGGAATCTGGATGTCCTTCAGGTACGGGAATTTGTCCACGTCACTTTGTTTTGGAATGCTTTCTTCGCTAACTGGAAGTTTGGGAGTTGAGAACACAGTGTGGAGCTCGAAGAATTGGTCCTCATTCAAGTCAAAGACTTCAAGACTGAGTACTTTACACTCGGTGATGCTGTTGCACTTTCCCAGAGTGGTTAGTGAGAGGGTGGTGTCATCTCCATCGACGCCGAGCTTCTCCATCAGCTGATGAGAGCAGAATGACGTATTGGATCCTCCATCCAAGAAGGCGTAGTATAAGGCTGTTCTGTCCGAACCCTTCGCTTTAACCTTTACAGGGACGATTGGTAGGCCAGTTGTTTAGGTGCCGGCTCCAGTCAAGCCACAATGACTATCAACACTGACGTAGGCGTTTCGTGCACTTGCGTTGCTGTTTCCATAGGTACTTTTGTTGCTTTCTCTCACTGGGGTGACATCATCGGGTTGGCTTCCATTGGTTTGCGCTGGGGCAGGAGGATGAAGGTACGTTGAGTGCTTCACTTGACAACTGGGGATTTTACAGAAACTGGCCTTTGGACAGGACGTAACCAAATGGTCAGAGAAGAAGCAGTTGTCGCAGAGACCTTTCTTACGAACGAAGGCAATTCTTTGCGCTACTGTAAGCCTCCTGAATTCGCCGAAACGGATTAACCAGTGGCTTCCTCGGCACATGGAATTCCTAGGCTTGTCCCTCTTTGATTCGATTCCGTTCGAACGAACATTTACACCACCGTTGGCGTTTCCGTTGTTGCGCTCTACACCAGCACAAGTTTCAAAATTGGAACTCTTTCCGATCTTATTGTTCGTTGAATCCTTGCTCTTGTTCTTCAGATTGCCGCTGATGTCTCCAAATATTGGGTGTGTAAGTGCTCTAGCCTTTGACTCCACGAATTTTGCGATGTCATCAAACGTGATTTCTCTCTGCTTGTTGAAGGTGATGTCGTCTGCAATGTCACGCCATCTTTGTCGTAGAGGAAATGGCAGTCTTTCCACCACCCTCTGCAGGCTGTCAGGATTTTCAATTTTGTTTAAGTAGCCAATCTCACGAAGGGTGTTTTTGCAGCTCGTAAGTAACACTGAAAACTTCTGAAGTGCTTGTCCGTTTTCATTCTTGATGGGTGGTCCTTTCGTTAATCGATCAATATAAGCAGTGGCTATCTTAAATCCTTGACCATATCTCTCCTTCAACAACCTACGGGCTTCTTGGTAGCCTTCATGAGGTTTCATCGACAGGCAGCTCCTCATAAGGTCACGAATATCACCAGAAGTGTATTGGACAAGATAGTTAAGCCTTGTGGTGCTATCTAGTGTCTTTGATTCGATGAGGCTTTCAAAGGATCTTATTAAGTCGCAGTAACTCGCCGGGTCTCCGTTGAATGTTTGGACCTCAGTGTGGGGCAGTGACAGTGTAAGTGCTAATTGCTGATGTTGGCCGAGTAAACGTTGCAATTGTTGGTCTCGAATCTCCTGCGCATGCATGAGCTGTTCACTGTGTTGCTGCTGTCGGCGTTGTAAATCGACCATATCTTGTATGAACCTTTCACCAACTGCTGAATTGCTCGGACTTGGGCTTCGCTCTAGTTTGACCTCTTTATCGTCCGCATTGCAGCTGCTGAGCTGAGGCAATTTTGTAGGTGACCACACAGGAGCGTCTGGCGAGGCGGTACTCGGTTTGGCATCAAGCAAACTGTCTGTTGTTGTTCCCTTTCTCGGGCGACCGTTAGGAGCTTGGATTGGAGCGAAAGCCTTGTCATAGGAGGTTGCGTGGTCCTGGGTACGACCATGTGTCGGTAATTGAAAGTACTGATCTCCTAGTTCTGCCATGGCGTACGCTCGCTCTTCGGCTTCCATTTTAGCGATTTCGGTCTCGAGTTGAAGGTGTTGTTTTCGTTGATTAAGGCGCAACTTCGCTTCTTCTTGCTGCTGTTGGTGTTCCAACTCTTGACGTCTTAGCTTTAATTCTTCTTCTTGAAGAGCTTGCTGCTTGTGTAGAGCTGCCGCTTCGGCGGTTAACGCTGCCTTTTTTGCGTTCGCAATAGCTCTGGGGCTCAAGGCCGAGGACGAAACTTGTGACTTGCGAGAACCCGCGCGTGAAGATCTCGATCGTGTTGACCTTGCGTGGGACTTTGATCCTACGTTGCTCACCGAATCTTGTGGGGTGACCTCACTATCTGTCCTCCCACGCCGTTCGTTCTTCGCCTTTTCGAACCAGCTTTCGAGTGTCCTTCGAAAATTGTCAATTCTTTGCGTTTCACACTCGAAATATTCAACAAAGTCTTGGATTTCAAACTCGTCTTCAAGGGAGGCGTGGTACGCGTTGTGGGCGTCTTGGAATTTAATCGCGGCTTCATAGAATTCTTGCGCCTTCGATTGAACTTCATCGACACCACTCTTGGTCGACATAAACTCTGTTACTTCTCTGATCTTGTTGGTCACATTTCCTTTAGCTGAGCTTCTGCTCTTGCGAAGCCGGTAGGATTTTTCGTATTGAATTCCTTCGTAGTCTAGAGTTACATTTGGGCGCCTGTCACGCGTTGATCCATCTGTCTGTTCTGTTGCATCAGTTGAATTCGCTTCCATGAGTCTTGATTAATTGAGCGACGGTTATCTTCGAACTAATGTAAGCACCAAACAGACTTGAAGTTTCCCATAGCAGTTTATTTATTTTATTTATGCTCACTTGTGGATAAGGATATTCAAACGCATCCGAGTACTTGACATTTTGTAATTGAGCAGGGTTGAATGCCTCAGATGGTTCGACTAAAAGACAGTAGATATAAAATTCTAAGGAAAAATTACAAACTAAACGTAAAAGACGGAAAGCGACAAACTGACAGATATTTCTTTTGTCCGGGGTTGACGATAGAAGTTGAAATATTGAATCAACTAAAACACTTTGGCGATAGCGTGTGCGATTTGACCCGAAGAAAACTGAAAAACTGAAAACTGATCCCCGGTGGGATTACTTAACACGTGTGCGCTCGCAAAGGCGAGTAAAGCATTAACTACATACCGTCACGCACAAAACTGTAACGCACGTTTGAATCCAACACTGCGGCTTTGGACAACTCTACAGTGTTGTTAATTTGTCGCAAGTCTCTTTATCGACTACCATTTTTATGCCCCGCCATCGGGCATTCTAGCTTTACGTTCAGTTTGCAGCTTGCTTAAACTGTGTGAAAATTAATTTCTCTCCCCGGCTCGTCGAGATCTCCTGGCGTGATCGATGAGGACTACACCGCTTTTTTTTTCCACCCGAGTTTTAATTCGGAGCTCAAAGTTTTCCTCCTTTTGTCAAGCCGCATGTCCGACTGTGTTTTGTGGGGCAGGAAGAGGAGAGACCCTGGGAATGAGGTTGTATTACCCCATTAATTTTAATTAATCAGGATTTCTATGATATGTGTCCTTGATCTGGTTTCTTTGTCTAATTAATAAAAATGATTACCCACTGCATAAATTCTTCCACATTAGCATTAATAAAGTTCTCCAAGAAAGAAATATTATGGGTAGAGGAATGCCATCCAGAGCAAAAAGGCAAACCTTTGCTTATGCTTACACCATAAAATTATAATTAATAATTATAATTCTATTTCACCCCTGGCTCTGAAAAGTATAATTTCTTTAATTATCATAGAGAGTATACAAAAGTATTATGCTAATCTATTCTAATTTACACTGGTCAAATTAGTGTTGTACACTTAAAAAAGGTACGGCTAGGGGTTGGACAGAGGCACTAGACAGTGATTTTGCGACAAAAAAGTATTTATTACATGGCTAAATGACTAGTTAAGAAATACAGAAAAGTACAATGTAAAAAAGTAAATTAAAATAAATGATGAAAGTTCAATGATCAAAATGTCCTTGACCATGATTAATTAGTTATGAAATACTGACAATTGCAAATATTTTACATGCAATTAAGTTCTATAAACATGTTACAAAAGTGCATGTATTTGCTATTATACAATAAGGTGAATAGTTCGCGCGTTGTGATTGGATCTTAGCTATGATCTATTAGAGGATAGATGCACAGATTACGTCATCACTGCAACTATTTTTTCCAGAAATGTGAAAATAAACAAGTTTTTCGCTTCGTTTTGTTTCTTTATTACATAAAACAAATAGATTCCATATTGCCGTGCGTCTGTTCAGTAATAGATCACAGAAGACGTCAAAATGTGGTAAAAACATCAGTGACACACTCGCCTGCGGCTCGTGTGCCACTTCTTTGTTTTTACCACATTTTGACGTCATCTGTGATCTATTACTGAACAGACGCACGGCAACATCATCATCATCATGCTTTATTTAACGTGGATATACACTTAGCCTGAGAGCTAGTTTACAGGTATTCCACCTAATAACTAATGAAAACCTACACTGAACCTAACAACTAAACAACGCTAATAACACAATTCATCAGATAAAATCACAAATTAAATACTGATTGAAACTATTTAAAACTGTTATTACAATATTACCGCCGCAGTCAAAATTGTATTAAAAAGTTAATGTTACAAATTTACTAATCCCCGAAATTTAACGATCTATCATCTAATCTAACATGGAATCTATTTTTTAAATAGAAAAGAACAAATCACTTGAACATGATTTCAAATTACCACCCCCCCTCCCCCCTCATGATGTCAGTTGCCCGATAAATACTAACAATAATCACTTCAAAACCAGAAAATTATCTAATAAAATTCTTATTAATATACTCAAATCCAAGGTAAAAAATGTCATGAAACATTGTTTAACCCTAAACGTGGCCCTCAGTCACTATCTACAAGCTAATACACTGTTTTAAACTGTTTTGCGTCATAACAAACTAAAAAGTTCTTACCACTTTATGCACACAAAAAATACTCCTGTGAGCATACTGAACTCTTCTTGATCTATATCTTCAGGATTTCGTCCACAGACTCTTAAAGTTAAAACGTCATTGAAGTTTAATACAATCCTTGTTTTAAAACCAGTGCGGCAAATTCAGACTGACTGTGAGGTTAAAGAAAGCCCACACACAAAGTAGACTTTCAGAAACCTCTAAATATGTAACATCTGCCTGATGTTACAACCTTTATTGTCCCCACCGAACATCATATTCTGGGGCAGCAGGAGTGGTGACTGGACGGAGGGCAAAACAACAACACTAATAATGTTTAAGACTGAAAAATGACACACAACTCTTCCTTTACCCTCCATTGTACCTGCTGAATGTAGTGGTCTCGTCTAAGAATATACGAAAAGTCAACAACTCAACATGCTTTTAATCCGACTTACGCACTACATACATATATTCCTCGTGTTCTGCTACATCCTATAATAATCAGTACAGTGTTACATCCCATAATAATCTGACAATAGGTAGAATGACTTCCGGTACACTACACTGCAATCTTCTTTGATGAACTAAATTATATACTGCACTGGCAGTGCATTACTTAAATTAAACTGAGAATGAGTTTCCAAGGCATCATACAGTTTTAATGTTAGCAAATTCAATTTGATCTGCTTCCTCTCCTTTTCATCATACCACAATGAATCCCACATACTGCCTGAAATAAAATTGGTTTGCAGTGAGTCCCGAATTTCTTCAATTTCCTCTCTCTCCTCTAGAGTTAAAATCTCTTTAAAGTGCTTCTGTATTGCGACACCAACAACTCTCAGTTGATCTTGGATCCAACGGAGAACTGGGCCACCAGAGTTACCAGAGTTAATTGAACAATTAAGGATCACCATTGTGTGACCTGACAATGTTTCCTTAAAACCAGAAACATTGCCACTTACAAAAAGGGCGTACTCTCCTGTATGACTCATAGGACAACCAAAAGAAAGAATTTGCATCCCAGGTAACAAGGATTTCATAACTAAGTGAAGCACGATTGTCCGGGTGAGTGTAGTCCTGAGAAGGACTGTTTGTGGTGACACTGACTGACGTTCCGACAACCTGAGCGGAAGTCATCATCAGAGTCAAGTGATTGGAGTAACGTCAGGAGATGGTATAAGTACTCTGATCGTTGATGTGATTGGTCAACGAGGTCGTGATGTTATTGGTTGTCTGTCAGTTAAGCCGTGATGTTATTGGCTGTGAAGACTGTAAACCGTGGTTGGTGCGTTTCGATCCGTCTTTTGTTAGTCAAATGTTCGTAGGTGTATTGTTAGTCAAATTAGTCGGTGTGTCTATTGTTTGTCTGTTGTTGATATCGTCAATAAGTCGTTTGTAAGGTGCGGGAAGCTGTTGACAACGGTTCAGTGGTGTCTGTTCTAAGTTAGTAAACCAACTTTCCAGTGCGATCCGTTGGTGGTAGTTAGTACAGTAGGTAATGCATTTAGCAGAGTCCCAGTCGATTTTGTGGTTTGTCAGTAAATGGTGCTCAGCAATGTTATTGTTGATGTCACCATTTCTCGTCGCTCGTTTGTGTTCAGACACAAAACAGACGCCAACTGGGTCAGGAATATCTCTTCCCGTCCCTTAGACAAGACTGAAACTTAGGTACTCTCTTACGGACTCAGTGACGCCTAAACGTATACCGGCCGAGGACATTGTATCTAGTGTTGGGGGGCTCTGTTTCGTCAAAGAGAACTATCAGAACCGACCAAGGATAACATCAGAAGTAGAATAGCTTCTACTATACAATCAGCCTCTCTCACAGACAATAACCTGACTAGAGACGAACGACAAGCACTTAAACGACTGAAAAACGACAATGACATTGTTATACTTCCCGCTGACAAAGGACGTGTTACTGTTGGTATGGACAAGAAAGACTATCACGACAAAATGGACGCACTTGTCAACGAGAAACAGACTTACGAACTACTTAAACGAGACCCGACGCCAGCACTTCAACGAAAACTCAACGGCAAACTACTTTCACTTAAGAAAGCTGACGTTATTGACATTCGACGCTACAACAGACTGAGGTGCCACGTGCCACAACCACCGAAACTTTACGGACTGCCCAAACTACACAAACCTAACATACCTATGCGACCCATAGTCTCGTTCTGTGGTTCGCCGACTTACCAACTGTCTAAATACCTGACTACTATACTGAAACCACTGACTGACGAGTCACGACACAAACTACAGTCGACTGAAAACTTTATTGACGCCATTAAGACAGCACAAGTACCTGACGACTACAAACTAGTGTCTTTTGATGTGAAATCACTGTTCACCAGTATTCCACTCCAACTGGCTCTAGATTGTACTGAGACCGCCATCAAGAACTCCACGTTACAACTGCCACTACCAACAGACGACTTAATGGACTTACTGAACCTTTGCCTTACCTCTACCTACTTTCAGTACAACAACAAACACTAGAAACAATTGCACGGGACAGCTATGGGCTCACCAGTTTCCGTTGTTGTAGCAGAGATCGTCATGTAAAACATCGAGGAACAAGCCCTTGCGACTTACGAACGAACGCTACCGCTCTGGCTACGTTACGTCGACGACACTTTCACAGCTGTACACAAAGACGAAATCGACGATTTTCACGAACACCTCAACAGACAGAACGCCCACATACAGTTTATCAAGGAGATCGAGGAAAAATGTAAGATACCTTTTCTAGACTGCCTTGTTAGCCGTAACAACAACAGACTACAGACGACAGTTTACAGAAAACCCACACACACTGACAGACTACTTGACGAATCATCTTACAACCCTACTTCACACAAAGCAACGACAATACGGACCTTAACGAGACGAGCGCAACTAGTTTGCGACTCGAGCGACAGTTTAGCAGACGAACGCAAATACTTAGACAACGTTTTCAGTAAGAACAACTACAACAGCGACTTTGTTAGACGCAACAATTACAGGACAGAGCCAAACGCTACCAACACTAACACCAGTCACTACAGCGACTATACCATACATCAAATGAACTTCTGAGACCATTGCACAGATACTACAACCTTATGATATCCATGTCGCTCACAGACCCATCACAACTTTACGACAATTATTGACGAACGTTAAGTTAAGGACAAAGACGAACCAAAGGACAGACAGGGAGCAGTTTACAAGATCGAATGCTACGACTGTCAGGCCACTTATATCGGTGAGACTGGCAGAAATTTGAACGTAAGACTGACTGAACACAAACGAGCGACGAGAAATGGTGACATCAACAATAACATTGCTGAGCACCATTTACTGACAAACCACACAATCGACTGGGACTCTGCTAAATGCATTACCTACTGTACTAACTACCACCAACGGATTCGCACTGGAAAGTTGGTTTACTAACTTAGAACAGACACCACTGAACCGTTGTCAACAGCTTCCCGCACCTTACAAACGACTTATTGACGATATCAACAACAGACAAACAATAGACACACCGACTAATTTGACTAACAATACACCTACGAACATTTGACTAACAAAAGACGGATCGAAACCGGCGCACCAACCACGGTTTACAGTCTTCACAGCCAATAACATAACGGTTTAACTGACAGACAACCAATGACATCACGACTTCGCTGACCAATCACATCAACGATCAGAGTACTTATACCATCTCCTGACGTTACTCCAATCACTTGACTCTGATGATGACTTCCGCTCAGGTTGTCGAAACGTCAGCCAACGTCACCACAAACAGTCCTTCTCAGGACTACACTCACCCGGACGATCGTGCTTCACTTAGTTATGATATGACTCCTGGGTTCAAACCATTTACGATTTTAACAAGGATTTGTTAAGCTTAGAAAATGCTAATGGGCAACTTCTACTTTGTAATGCATTAAGTTCTTGACCAGAGAGTACTGCTAAATCTTTGCCTGCATCATAGTGAGCAATCTCACTATCAATCACCAATGATTGCATCACAAATAAATGTCTCTTTGGTTTTATCAAACGCTGCATCTTCAATGACATGCTTGTTTGTCATCACAAAATGACCCTGAATAATGAACCCAGAACCATGCTCAATTTCAATTTTCTTTGTAGCGCTTGCATGCTATTTTGCAATAAAAGCTCTGTTTTCATCAACAATTTCCCTCCTCGTTTTAGCTTCTGGATCTTTCTCATCTAAGTACCTGCCCAGAAACTTTTTTGCATCAAAATGATCCACAGCATTTTTGATTTCAAAAATGTCACATGTCTGCTGAATTTTCGGAATCCCATTGTCATTTTCTTTACTCGGAAATACATGCATGCCCGTGTCACTTGGAGTTATGTATGCAAAGCAATCTCTCACTCGGCGCTCTGCCTCATTCCGCGAGTATCCATTCGCAAGCAGTTTCCTTTTCGCTGTCTCATACTCCGTTTTCACGTCCTTTCTGGCTTTCATTACACTCTCTTTTTCAGGGTACAGTTCTGTCTTACCTTGCTGTGAAGGAAACACCTTTTTGCCACAATAAATAAGACAAAAAAATTTAACAACTGTTTGGATGTCAAAAATGTCGTATGTTTGGTTGAAACCTCGTACCGTTTTGCTACCATATCTCTCATTCCCTGTCACAGGAAACCTCAAATCTTCTTCTTCCAAGGTACCTTCACAACAATCTCTAACCCTCTGCTTTACCTCAGCAGGGGAGTACCTGGGTACACTGGATTTTTATTCCTCATATTCTTTTTTCAAACCAGTGCGGTTCTCTTCAATCATCTTCTTCAGTTCATTTTTCAGTTCATCAGTGCCTGGCCCGTCGTCTTTTGTCAGTATGTATCACTGCGTCACGATGAACAAAAGCATCATAGATGTCAATAATGTTATAAGGTTCATATCCTGGTTGACGAGGATTTTCAATTTTATCTTATAAAAGAGCGTCATCCCCTGCAAAGCTCCCAGCAAGGCAGTCCCTCACTCGACGCTGTGCAACAAGCCAGGAATACTAATGTTTGCTAGCAGGATTATCAACAGCTTCTTGGCACTCTCTATCAATGTCAGCTCTTCTCTTGTCGATCAGCTCCTTCAATTCACCATACCTGGGTCCTTTTTCGGGGTATTTTCAACGAAAGACAGTTTGTCACAATTAACAAGTGCTTCATCGATTTCAATGATGTCATAAGGTTTTTGTTCATTTGCTTTCCCGTCTTCATCAAATTCCAGGGAAGGATGAGGTAGTCCGGGCAAAACCACCAAAAACGACCGTAATCCCTCTGTCCAGCATAGCATTGATTCAATAGTTGCAAAGCAGTCTTCCGATCATATCTGAGTGTGTAATCTGGCTTTCCATAAATCTTAACCTTCACACAAGCATCCACAGCCTTTCTTCCTTCATCACCTAACACATCAGCGTCCGATGCATCGTCCATTCAAAGTTCTTCAAAGTTACCTCGAAGCTTGTCTGTTGTTGTCACGAGGCCAATATATCAACAGAAATCTACAATTTTACTGCACTAGGTCAAGCAAATTATTAGTGGATAACTTTAAATCCGTATCTTCCCCAAATCATTGCGAACGTTATAACGAAAAAAGACACGAACCACCTCTACAATCGCTGCAAGATCGATGGTGCAATAGCTAAGGTAACGCCGGGAAAGAACAAAGCGGAAGTTAACATATACCTTCCGGCTGCAGGGAAGCAGATATATGGTAATTACCTGTATTATTTACGAGAAAATTTGGGCAAATTTAATAAATTCTGCTTCATGGGCAGAAAAACTACCTTTTCATACATTTTCCAATCTCTTGAGAAGTCATTGATATATATGGCCAAAGGTGTTGGCGCGATGTCCCGATCCTTCTCTTGGGCATTCTAAACAGTGCGTGGGAATTTAGAAACTAGCAGCGTTCTAAAAATAGATGCAAAGGGCTTGTATGGGAAAGTAGAGTGAAGCTCCCATTTATGGGCTACTGTTTAATCTGACTAGCTTGAGGGGTATGAGAATTTATATATGCATGGCTCCTTTAGTATATTGGTATGAGAATTTTTAATAAGTTATTCTTTTTCAATCAGAATTTTCATTTAACTTTTATCTTGGGATTTTGTGCAATAAGAATAATCGCCATCCTTTCCTCTGTTACCATTAAAAAAGTGATAGGAAATGGAAATATTATGGCTAGAAGAATGCCATTCAGAGCATACCGTAAAAGCTCTGTTAAGCTCCCGGGGAGGGGGGCTTATTTAATTTCAGTTGTCATTAACGGGGGGCGTATTTGAGAGAGGGGGACTTATTTCAAATCAGAAACACGCCGTTTTCGTTTAAAAACAGTTTTTGCACAAAACTCAAACAGCTGCAGTGAAATTTTATTATTTAGTAAAGAGCAGGCATGTATAGATTGTACTAGTAAATTCAGGAAAAAATGCTTCACAATATACCCAAAAGTTGCTCTAAAGTTGCCCAAATATCAAAAAGTTGCCACCAAAATTTAGAAGTTGCTTGCTCTAGAGTCGTTTTGTTTTAGATAAATACTCAAAACGTGTTTGTTGCCATTTAAACATTTTCATTAAATATTCTTACAATCATTAAAAGAGGCCAAAAGCCATTGTTATATGACAATACCATGATAATGACTCTCAGCAAATACCAAGATGGCCGCGGTAGGCTCTATGTTGCAGCGAATAACCGCTGGATTTAAGCGCCCGTTAGATAGATAGGGGCTGTCCAGATATCGTGGGCGTAATGCAAGTGTTATTTTATTTTCATTTTATTGTATATCCTTACACGCCGGGTCAGCTGTTGCGAAAAAAGGTTCATTTAGTGACCGCTGTTAAGTTTCACATTGTACAGCGGTAATGCACACGCAAGTCGGGATCACAAAACAATATGGCGGCTTCGGCGTGAGGAAGTCTTAGAGGAAGTGTGGAATGTAGAGGAAATGGATAAAGAGATAGAGGTTCTGCCTCTAGAAGACCTTTTAAAGATGTGTGTGGATAATTTTAACTGTTTACGGCATTCGATGCGCAATTATACCAGCTTTCGGGAGGACGCGAAGGGAATGCTACGGAATGTTTACTCCAGGCACAAAACCGGTGTAAATGCCATGGATAAAGTCCTGATGTCTTATGCTCCAGTTTGGCCTATGGTATCATCCGAAGTCTGTATGTGGTTAAAATCGATCCACAGGTGGCTTTTAGCGAATCCACGAGCAGCGGATCCATGGAGTATAGAAGGCGAGACTTGATTGAAGAATTATTTCTGCATATCAGACACCGCGTTCAAGAGGGTGTTTCAGCCTTTGGAGTGACAGTAGAAAATAACAGGATAAACTTTGCGGAAAAGAAGCGCCTAGTTTGTGATCTGTCGAAGTTAAGTGACATTCCCAAAGATGACATACTTAACACGAGTGTGAAGAAATCTTTTGGGGGCAAACGCGAGGGATTTTTGGCGAAAGTTTTAGTAAGCACTGACAAACCTTTCATCATATCATATTACCGTAAAAGGAGGCGTGTTTCTTTAACATGTAAGTATGGGTGCTGGAATCTATTTGGCTATGGATTTCATGAATAAGGAATGTGGAGAGAAAAAATAGATTCCCCCAAACTTTTGCTTGAACAATCCTTTCCCTAGTAGCATAGATTGTTGGACACTAAGTACGTTTTAACTTATATTAAATGTTGGCTGTTGGACATCAAAACAAAGTGTTTTCAAATCTGTTTAGCTTTTTATTAAAACTGCTCCTGCAAACTTCCTCAAGTGTAAACAGCAGTGGTTTAATAAGCACCACATTACAAGTTCCAATAACATTTTAACAACAGTGTGCAAAATATTAAATTTACTTTGTAAATTAAGTTCCATCCAGCCCAGGCAGTTTTATCAGTCATGCTTTAACCAGTGCAGAAACTGTTTTGAAAATTTTATCTTTTCGTTATGTACTCATGGTTCGACTGTAAGCATGAGAAACGAGTTAACACTGGACACTATTCAAATGATATTGTGTGTAAGCAGGGAGTACACCTCACTTACAGTGGTTTAAATATTATTACGTTGCACATGAGCAATGGTAACATTACATGTATGTCCACATTAATGCATGACTGATAACAGCTCAACTGTGGCTTTTAACTTAAATGTTCAGTTACAGATAAAGTTAAACTATGCGATTACTGTTCTTCATGATATCAGGTATAGTCTTGCAACATTATAATTTAATAATAATAATTTAGAACTTATATAGCGCATTTTCCATGTGGATATGTTCAAATGCGCTTTACAAGCAGATGAAATTGGAATTTGGAAATGTTGGTTTTTGTGGAGAGGGGAAAACCGGAGTACCCGGAGAAAAACCTCTCGGAGCAGAGAAGAGAACCAACAACAAACTCAACCCACATATGACGTCGAGTCCGGGAATCGAGCCCGGGCCACATTGGTGGAAGGCGAGTGCTCTCACCACTACGCCATCCCTGCTCCCCAAGCTGCTTGTTTGTACACTTATAATGTTCCACGTTCAGTTGTTGTTTTACTTGTAGCCCTTTAGGCACTAATAAAAGTAATACCGTCTAGTGCATTAAACCTGGTCTAAACTAAACCTGAGACCATTTTTCTTTCCCTTACACTTGCACTGATTAGATCCATGAGTTTGTCACTGCAGAAACTACAACTTTTATCTGTAAGATTGGCTTTGTGCAAACCACAATAGCAATATGCATTGTCATTAAATACCCTCTGAGGGATGTAGACACTTTTACTGGCTGTGTAAGGACAGGGCTCATGCTGTTGTTCAGGGAGCCAAATCAACATAATGAATTCGTGCCTGAAAATTTCATACCATCTTTTCTGGTAAGTAGTGTCGACACTCGGTTTTTGTAAAGCAATGTGCTTTGCTTCACGGCCCTCCATGGTCACTGTGAGTAGACCTTGTTTGTATTTATTAAAGACTTGTTTAGCATGCACAGGTATAACATGACCTATTGTGCAAATGGTGGGATTGACAGAGGTTGGAAGGAATAATGCATTTTCCCTATAATATTCTTCTGCCAAGGTTTTAAGCTGCACAAGATGCTCCTCCTGTATATCAAATCTGTTCATGATAGAGCAAATATCTCTTAAACTTAGGCCTACATAAGCAAGAACTAAAATTGTCTGCTTTTGCTTTTGGCTATCCCCGTCCTTCACTGCCACTTTAGGGCATCTTTTCAGGCATTTTGCATAGTAAGGTAGAAAGCTGCAAGGTGGGGTAAATACTCTTTTAGGTCCCGGTAACAACCACTTACATTCTCATCATCATCATCATCAGAAAAAAAATCTTCCTTGACTGAGTAAACTTTACCAATATCTATTTTCTGAACTTCACTTACAAGCTTGTTGTAGGTATCTAAGGAGCTTTGGTATGGGGCAATTAGCCATAAATTTTATGGCCGTTTTACCCCCCCCCCCCCCCCCCAGCCTTCATGGTGGTTGCTGTACACACAGCTTGATATTTTCTTTTTCCCAAAACTCCTGCACTATAGTAAGTTGTTATGCTCCTCAAAATATTATCTTTAGAGCCTTCAAAGGAGGCTAACTATCTCTCTTTACATTTTTTGACTACATAGTTTGCTGTTTTTCTATCAGTTAAAACATAGTCTCCTAAAACATTGGTTTTGCATGTCTTTTTGGATGGTAGAATAAAGGCCATCTAATGCTGGTTTAGGATTGTTTTTTGTGCCCCCATGGATTTTTGAGCCTGCTTGAAAGGTTTCTGCCCGTCTTCGCTTTAGTGTTTACAAAGATGTGGTGGCCGTTGTAAGCGAAGTTGGCAGACGATTACAGGGCCCTGTTTAAAAAGAGAATAAAATAATAATTTGTAATAATTTATTATTTATTGTTGAATTTAATTTTGATCAGTAAAGGCCTCACATGTCAACTTGAAAAAAAATTATGTACCAGTACACTGTTTTTTGCAAATTATACAAATATGAAAGTAATAATATTTGAAGCCTTTTTAATATACACTATGACATATTGGTCCAAAACATGAGGTTACTTCCACAGGATCAACATTTGAAATGTAATATACACTGTATTGTATCTGGCTGCCACTACATGTTCATTTATGCATCCATAAATTGCAGTTTATCTCAGCTTATCTTTCTGCCTCTGTCTGTCTGTCTATCTATCTGTCTGTCTATCTATCTATCTATCTATCTATCTATCTATCTATCTATCTATTGATGTACCTAGCTGGCTAGGTATCTAATCAACTTTAGATGTACTTGACTGGTTCTTATCAACCTCATTGCCTAGATGACTAACAGCCTCTTTGGCTTTGGTTATCTGAAAAATTTAGTTAGAAAATTTTTTTTATGCATTGTTAGTTCTTTTTTTTTTACCACAATTGCTGCTAATCTCGCAAT
The DNA here is from genome assembly GCA_016490735.1 of Pachyseris speciosa. NCBI lineage: Eukaryota > Metazoa > Cnidaria > Anthozoa > Scleractinia > Pachyseridae > Pachyseris > Pachyseris speciosa. Next base: position 313,888 of record JAEMWC010000922.1, read on the forward strand.
CTGATTGGCTAATTTGCCATTGTGGATAAGAGTCCATAGCATGCTGCTCGCGTCAGTGCGTTGCGCGATGCCTTTTTCAGCTTGCGGTCTAAAAAACATTTTCTTTGATGTTGATATTGTGGTAAAAAACAAATCAAAATGTGGTTTATGGTAGTCTGTACTCTCATTGACAACGAGTATGCGTTATTACTCTTTTCCCAAACATTTTTGTCTCTATTGTTTCTACATGTCAAACGAGTTTGCAAAAATTTTTGAAAGGAAAGTATGATGAGTCCAAGTAGCTCATTTGCATAATGCAGTGCGTGCAATTTAAAGTTGGAGTTTTCAATTGTCAACAAATCTGGACAAAGATTTCTTTTGTTATCTTTGATATTGTGATAAAAAACAAGCCTTGTGAGTCCACAACATTTTGACCACTGTGATGACACGTATCGTCGATAAGAGTACAGACCACGCTAAACCACATTCAATTTGTTAAATTTAGGTGGTCAGCTTTTATGGGGACTACATGTAAGTTCCTTCCTGCTGGCATGCTGGTTGCATCTGCCTTTTTACAATCTGTTAATATATTTATCATGCAGATAAAGTGGTTATAAGAAAAAAAAATTATCACCTTTGGTGCTTGCTTTGCCAGCAAATGTTGGCAATTATCAATCATAACAAATCTTTTATTATTATTATTATTATTATTATTATTATTATTATTATTATTATTATTATTATTTATGACTATCATTCCCCAGGTAAGTGAAAAAGACACCAGTCAGTGTATTAAAAGGCAGACTGGTCAGACCATTGTCTTAACTCCCAAGCTGACTGGATGAATTAGAATATCATAGTGCCAATGCATGGGGGAACTCACATAAATTTTGGATAGGTGTGTGCAGCGAAGGGTCTTAAACCCTGACCTTATTTATGATGGTAATAGAACTGAGTGGAGTCCAATTCAGTCTGTCATCATACAAGTGATAACAAAATCGGACAACTGAGAAGCCGGAGTTCGATTTGTTAATCACGAGTATGATTACAGACTGAATTGGACGACAAGATGTCTGGTTACCAAACAATCGTAACAATTACAATTTCCCACTACAGTAAAAGTTCATTTGAAAAAGGGCTTCTAATAGCTATTCTTAAATATCACAATTAAAAATATGGAGAATAGATTGCAAACTGCATGTTAAGATTTTTTTCAAAACAGTCGCCAGAGACTAAACCTCCAAAATCAGTCTCTTGAATTGGTTACTAATTAGACTGTGATTAATCAATGTTATGATTGGTGGATTTAGTGGAGAGGACTAAAATGATTTGCTCATGTAACTGTCCGATTACAGCCAACTGTCCGATTACACTGTCCAATTACAACTTTGTAGATTAATTAGAGCAAAATAAAGCAGTTTACACACCAATCACATTGTAATTGTTATGATTACAGGTTGAATCAAACACATCAAACTCAGTTCTATTACCATTATAAAATATATTCAATAATAATAATGATAATGATGATGAAATATACATGATTTATATTTATTATTATTTCATTATTATAAAAATATTTTTATATCCGGCTTACCTTTTCCGTTAATCGTCGAATCCGCTGCTGATGATTTTTTAATTCTTTACTTAACATAGCTCTCTCCTTAGCATACTCAAGGGCAAGTATTTTCTTCCTTTGAACATAATGGCCAACAGCAAACCGGTTATTTTTTACCGGCGGCATAGTCTGGCTGTCTCTTTAGACAAGTACTAAGTATGCCGCTACTTTCACTTCTTCAACGTTTATCAGTGCTGACTAAAACGTCCGCCAAAAATCCTCGCGTTTGCCCGAAAAGATTATTTTCTACTGTCACTCCAAGGGCTGAAACAACCTCTTGAACAGTGTCTGATATGCAGAAATATTTCTTCTACCAAGTCTCACTTCTTTCCAGGGATTAGATGCTCGTCGATTCGCTAAAAGTCGTTATGGATCGACTTAAACCACAAAAGGACTAGGATGATACCATGGTGTAATTTTCGCCTCCTCCTGAAAACATATTGATATCATCGTAAACTTAAGCTTCTATTTTAGCAAATTGCAGCCACAAGGAGGCGTATTTTCTAAAACAAAAAACATACGATTCTTACCGAAGTAATGAAGTATCCAACCTTTATTTTTTCTTCTTCAGCTTTCAGACGGCTTCGAACTTTATTGAAAATAAAGATCACTGTATCCCATCAAGAACTAAAACCGACTCCATATTGCCCCTCAGTGAAGAAAAGCGCGCTGACATACCAAAATCTTGAAAGTTTTCCTGTCGTGTTTGGTATCGAATGAAACGTCTCGTTTTCGTCTTTTAGCTGTTTTAGTCTGAAGCCTTCAGAGACTATCCATGAGCACCAGAAAGCTTGAAAAAGTCGCATGAAAAGAGCCTGTTGAGTAGTTCCCAGGTTCTTGACAATATACACGGTCAACTACGCCATTCCGGCTTCAATTGCGTGACCCGAAAGTCTTGACAGCTGACCCGGCGTGCGATGTAATCTTCCGTCTCTCTCAGAAACGGAAAATATTTCTAGTGCAAGGTCGGTAGATCCCTTCATATTTCGAGCTTCTTCTAGACCGAGTCATGGGTCAAATCAAATATACGGACTGGACAAGGGCCGTGTTTGTCGTTGTCTAGCAATAAGGTAACAATTAACAGCATTCCATAACACTAGAAAGCAGCAATAACAGGCAGTACAGACAGGAGAATCAAAGTACATGGCAGAACTTTTCTCTTGTCGGCCATTTTGTATGCGATTAGTTATAAGTAGTCCCTGGTGGTAGGGTAACCCTACTTGTGAAATTTTGCTTTTTAAGCTGGCTATCATCGACCCTTCTGCTAGGGTAACACTAGCGGTAGTAGGAGATTTAGACCCCTCTTCTTTCCAGCACTTTTAATTTATTTTGATGGATGATTGTACTACCAATATTTCTACATTGTTACCTTAATAGTGGTATCAAAGAAATACCCAGTCATTGGAGAACAAGTTATGAAACAGTTTTCGACATAATAGGTTACCATAGCAACACTCTGACCTGTTGAAAACACCCCAAATTAATAGCTTTAAACGATAATAATTCAAAAACTAGCTCGGTGACCTCCATTTTTCATCGTTGGGAAATAGATAGCATAATAAAATACAACTTATTGCAAAGTTTAAAAAGTGTAGGAGCAGATTCAGAACCACTCTAAATTTTCGAAACTTCAAGGTGACTCTGAATCCCCTCCTACATTCTTTTTTCAATTTTGCAAAATATTGGATCTTGACATGCTTATTACTTTTCAACAATATAAACTGGAGGTAGCCGAGTTCGTTTTTCAGTTATTTACTCTTTAAGCCAAAATTAGGGGTCTTTTCAGCAAGTTATAGTGTTACTCCGGTAACCTATTGGGTGAAAAAAAGTTCACAACTTGTTTACCAATGATTAGACATTTGTTTGATGCCACCAGAAAAGTAGCAGCTTATAAAGATTGGTAGTAATAATCCATCAAAGTACAAGAGCTAGAAAGTACTGGAAACCGGCGAGAGCCGCCTAAGTTACGACAATCAAAATCATTGTACCGGGGAAATTTAAATACAAAAACAGCAGATCATACAAAGCCCGTTTGCGAAACACTGAAATATTGTTCGCAAGGCTTGCGACAAAATTTTAAATACGACTGAATGTTTTCATTATTCAATGTCAATTTTCCTCCAATTGTTGAAAACTGGAGATTCTTTACAGATCAGCTTGAAATTCGAAATTTGCCGGACACAACGGCAGTTAGCAAGTTAAAGATCAGAATGTAAGGCAAACCATTTACAATCTTAAATCCCTCAAAAGCCTTTCCATCATTTTCAATGCCAGTTTGCTTAGAGTAAACAATGCTTCTGATAACAGTTTATGTGTAAAGTTGTTCTGACAAAATAGTAAAACGTGTAGGATCAGTTTGTCGACAACAGCAAATGGGCAGGCATTTGGTCCATAACAGCTGGAGTAACAAGAAAACAGTGCCCAACAATTGTTAGCGTTTATTGTTAGGCAAACCATTTACAACCTCAAAGCCCTGAAAAGCCTTTCTATCATTAATTTTTCAATGCCAGTTTGCTTAGAGAGTAATACTGCTTCTGGTAACGGTTAATGTGTAGAGTTGTTTAGACAACAGTAGATGGGCAGGGTTTTGTTACAACAGCAAATGGACAGGCTTTTGGTCCATATTAGACAGAGTAACAAGAAAACAGTGTCCAATAGTTACCGTTTCTTTAATTGCTTTTGTTTCATTAGATATGCCTCAAAGAAGCTTTAACTAACATAAAACCTCTCATGGGAAATACAATGGAAATCTTACAATAGTTATCAGTGTACTTGATAACTTCCAGATATAGAGTATATGTTTTTAAATTGATGTTAAAGAAAATGGTTATCCTTTGTCAAACAAAACATTGAAGTTTTTATGGCAAACACTGAACTAAAGTGTCCTTACTGCATGGATACGGCTACACTTCTTGCAAAATATCGCCATCTGCTTTCTAAGTTATGATAACTTGATGCAACAGTTTTAAGAACAAAGCTTACTGCTCAAACTTGTCCTCTTTTATCAATTATTATTAATCTATACAATCACGTTTAAGGATGCATGCACTTAATTCCGTATTTACTTTTTGTATCAAGGAAGTTTGCAGATGCCTTCAAATGGAACTGAATAACAAACCAACTATGACTATATCTGTACTGATGTTTCCGCTGTCGTTGTATCCTTCACCTTATAATAATCTTTGGACTCATCCAGTTTGTTGAAATCAAAATATTCAACCTTCTCCAGTAGCATCTTGTCTACTCGTTCAACCAGATCATTAAAGCTTGGCCGTTCATAAACAGTTTCGTTCCAACACTCTTTCATCAAGGCGTAACTGGAAGGGAAATCAAAAAGAGTAACTTCTCTTTACCCTGCACAGCAAAATAGTGATACAATATAAAGGTGCACAACTTAACCTTTCAAGCTTAGACTCAAGTTACTATTACTAAGTAGTAGTCCTAATCTTTTCTTTCACTGTCAACAGACTACTAAGAAAAATGATGTAAGTATGATTGTCAGTTCTTTTACATTCTAAGAACTACATAATTGCAGTTCACAGTCTTTCGACATTTCAACTTTTTCTGGAAAATTCAGTATGTAGTTCATGTGTGTCCTATTTCGTTGGCTTTAGGTTTATATTTCGGTTAATAATGGTGAATGGTGTGTTAGTAATGTCAGGGTCACCAAACGACAAGTTTCGGTAGATATCTGTTCGGTGGAGGGTAATTCGCCTTAGGCTTTCGGCGTCCAATAAAGAGTGCACCCGGATTTTCGTAAATAAAACGTGGCCTAAAAGATGGGGAAATAATAGTCCCTGAGGTTTTCGGAAAGGTCATATTTGCTGTTTTTGCAGTCAGAAACGTCAGTAAGCGTTTTCGGAAAGAAAATAGTTCCCTAGAAAGTCCGTGGAAAGTTCATTTCAGCTAGTACTTTCTCAGAGAAACATTTTGTTCCCTACCATTTTTGGGCAAGTAAAACTTCAGCTGAATTCTTCTAGCTGACCAAAACATCACTTTAAACAAACTTCAAACAAACTTCAAACACAAAAAATTAGTTTAATATTGTAACAATTTTGTAATATCAATTTCTTTTTAGGTACTTTTATTTCATTTTATATATGTTATTATTTGCAGGGCCCCACTGAAAATCGCCAAGGCGAGTGGGCTGGATAAATATCGTTATTATTATTATTATTATTATTATTATTATTATTATTATTATTATTATTATTATTATTGTCTCTTTAATCACAGTCTTTGCTGGTGTTCTTTTTGTGCATCAGCCGGGCACAAACCATGCACCTAGAGCGTCAGTCACTCAAGTCAATCATTCTGTTATACACTGAGCACCTTTCTGAGGATTCGCGCAGATCCCAGCATGCAGATCTTTACTTAAAAATGCCTTTCTAGAGCTTCTGGTTAATTTGGCTCGTTGGGTCCGCCTGAATGTTGGCGTGAATTTTGTCCTCAAGTTATGGTAGTGTTGATGGTGGGTGGGAAGGTTGTTGGCTAATTGACAGTACATGAATGTCTAACGTAAATGGAACATTACACCTTTCTGTTTGTTTTTCTAGCTGTAGGTAACATTTTGTTTGGCCCATTTTACAATTGCAACCTTAGCGACCTGGCCTTTATGAATGAAGATGAAGCTGGAGCTGGTCAGCTTGTTTTGATACAGACCTCACTGCTTTTCTCATGTAAATCTTGTTGTTCTTATGCTAACTTGTCCACATTTGCATGAGAAAGACAGAGAGGTTTGTATCAAAACAAGGTCACCTTCAGCCTCGTTTCCATTCATAGGCCAGGTCACTGAGCATACAACTGCCAAATGAGCTGTTCGGCTTTGGAGAAATACTACTAAGACAAGGCTTGAAAAAAGGGTTTTCTGATTCATTCGATTGTTAAAACCATTGAAGCATTAGCCTGTGACAAGCTTTCTAATGGGGTCTCACAAATATGGTGCGAAAGGCGAGAGGATTGTGGCAGGGACAGGAGCAGCGGCAGGGGCAGGGTGAGTCTGAACACCGCTCCAACTCTCTCGCAGCTCACTTCACTCGCCACTCACCCCTGAAATAAATCTTTCGTGAGACCTCAATAGGGGGCTAGCCTGTGTGCAACAAAGGACATAGGAGACGATTGCACGCAGGCTGATAGAGAGCTTGCTCCCAGGCTATAAAAGCATTTAAGATGATCCCACCATGAATTCACTAATAGCATTTTGCATGGTGTGCACTGTGCTTCTTTCTCATGTTTTGAAGTAACACATGAATCCATGCTGTCTCGTGGGGGTACTCATTACTTACAATCACTACCGTGTCAGGAGACATAATAAACTCAAACTTACAAAGACTCTGGACAGATGTCAGGCCTTTCCATCCTGTAGCCTTTCTTAAGACGCCTCAATATCTCCGTGTGACTTAGCAGTGGGTACGGAGAGCCACCTGGAATTAGTCAAAGTCATTGTGTAAGATCATCTCTTCAATTCCGTTTAAAAAAAGGTGCCCCTCAAAACTTTATTAAAAAGGCTTGTGCTTTGTTCCAAGGAAGGTAACAGAAATGTTGTGATATTCACTGAACATAAAGCGAAAGATTCCTTAATTTTTATAATCTAGAACGAAAGAAGTCTTTAGTGCTTAACAGGAGGAGAAACACCTAACACAAGACGAGCTTAATTGAAGACAATTATGCACAGACAAGTGATAGTTAAATAAGGAACAATTATTCAATGAAATGGAGGTGGATAGCAGTTCGATAAGGTTAAGCATCTGCCACTATTCATGTCCTTGCCAATAAATTGCCTTCTCTTGGACATCTCAACCAGACTACTGGGAAATGGCTTAAAAACATCCTTCTGACAAACAAGTGGAAAAATCTTGCCACCAAAATAAAGGACTGTGCTCGGAGAGTTGCTGGGAATACTATCCAGAGTTTGAGCAGCTCACTACCAGAGGGAACAAAAAACACTTAACAGACTGCTTTAGTAGAGACTAAAAAAATTACCAAGAGTTCCAATTTCCCACATGACAACTCCAAAAGACCATCTGAAATTAACAGAAGGATATTAAAAGTGTTAGAGTCTTATGATAACGATTAAGTTAGATAATTACCTTAATTTCACAAACGTGGGTCACTTAAGTCACTCACAGTCCCTGTCTTACAAAATAATGTTTGTGACTGTTGGAAAAGAATATAATGAGGGTGATGGGGATCCCAACTGGGGCTCCAAAATCACTGAAAATTTAATAATCTTGTTGTTAAGGGGTGAATTTGAATCCATTAACACCAAATGCAAAAACCATTCAGACTTATTCTGTGTATAGGGTTTCTCCTATACAAACCTTCCCACATCAAATTGTACCTCCGTCTCAGTTCAAAAATAAGAGTTCCAATTGCAGATATTAGGATCTGGTAGTGTGTTGTCTGGAACTAAGTTTGGTCAGATTTTGAAGGGAAAACTCTTACCTGAAATAGCAAATTATGATTTGTGGGAACCATAACAAATTGCAGTCACCGAGCTCATTTTTAAGTTATCATCATTTAAAACTAAAATTAGGGTGTTTGTAACAGGTTATAGTGTTTCTATGGTAACCTAGCACAAGAAACCTTCATAACTTGCTCACTAATGATTTTGCATTCGTTTCACTTTGATACCATAAAGGTAACATTAGGTACAAATGTACAAGAGCTGAAAAGTGTGGAAACCACTGTTAGCCTCCTGACAATTGTCTCATTTGTCTTTGGCACTTCTTAAAACTTGTTTTACAGTCACACCCGCACAAAATGAAATGTACACATTGTACATAAATATTCAGAGAGCGAAAATAGAGGGAATAAGTTAAGAAATGTAACTGGTATGTCAGAATAGAAAATTAGGGACCACCATGCACTCCAAACTGTTAATTCATGCAATATTTATGTGGCCTTAGGTCAGGGCTATATTCCATGGTATGTCTGCTCCATGTATGGTGTGGCGTGACATTACAACTCACATTACATAATTGTGCAGTAGGAATGTGCAAAACCAATTGGGAAGAATGTCCTAATGACAGATCAGTAATTAATCAGATGTAATACATACACATCGCTCTTGACACTGAAGATCTCGCCAAAGATCGCCTCAGGAGCCATCCACTTGATTGGCAATTTCTTCTGCTTCTTGCCTTCATACACCTCACTGTACAACTGTCGCATCAAACCAAAGTCACCAATCTTGAGTTTTTTACCATGTCCCACGAGAATGTTCCTTGCTGCTAGATCCCTGTGCACAAGGCCCTTCTCAGAAAGGTACCTCTGTAAAATAACCAAAAAGTACTGGTCTTTACACTGACTAGATCAAAGTACTACGTTATGTTTCTAAATGACAGCCATCTTGTGTTTGTGGATGGTCCAATTGTTCAGAAGACCACAAAAAGAGACTACAATAATGTAATCAAGGCCTATGAAAAAGCACTGAAATAACAAGAAAACATGACAGTCATAGTAACACTGACCATTGTTTTGTTGTTTAAGAACAAGAATAAAATGTTACTTTGACTAAGAAAACCCAGCTGTCAACTTGAGCTTACCAAAGTACAGATAGCATCATAATCACTTGACTCATCACACCCAATTGTTCTCAAAATATTTCCCAGGAAGGTGCCAAATTTTAATGGGACTTGGACTACAACCCCACCCCAACCCCTAGTGGAGATATGTTTACATCAGTCAATCAGGGGATTCATGCTTACGTCATTGTTTACATTTTTGCTCATTTGCATGCGGCTTTGCTTACAGAAGGAAACATGTTAGTTGTGATTTGACTCCAGGCAGCTAAAGAGCTAGTAAAGATTAATACAATGTGAAATCTTTAGCTCTTTAGGTGTAGTATTCAAGGAGATGTCTTCCAAAAACTGCAAAATTCCTGGGTGGCAAAAGCACTAATGAGCTCATACATTCTTTGCAAAAGTATTCAATACATGAGGCTCATATTCATTGGTAGAGTTATTCATACTATGACCTTTCAATATTCAGAACTGATTTATTTGTAGCTCCATCAGAAACTGAATCGTTCATGCTAATGAGGCAAATATTGTAAACAAGGATTCCCCTATATCTGACTACAACCACAGGGCTTAAAGTTTACTTTTGGCTTTGGGAGCACTTTTTCTACCAGGTGTAAATTTCTAGGAGCACTGTCAAAAATTTAGGGGCACAGCCAAAGTTGTTAGGAGCATAGCTTATCAGGCCTTGTATAAGTAATCATTTATCAGTATGTTATTTTTCATTTTTATCAATTCTGTGTTTGTTCCTTTCAGGCTCTTACTTTACGTTGAAGATAACAATAACACTAATACGTTTTTTTTAAATCAACCTTCTCCACAATCTTAATAAGTATTACACTTCGTGTTACGTTAACGATAACAAAAAAATTCACATTCCATTTCCTTTGAAATTAACATGAATAACAAAGATAACATACACTGTCAGTTTACGGCTCACAACCATTTCATTTCATTTTCATGTTCAATGCACTTTAGCTTTAAATTAAAGATGGGTCTGCTGGCCGTGATATACCACAAGAATTAGCCTTAAAGGGCTCCCTTACAAAAGATACGGTGATTATTCGTTTCAGTAAAAATTTGTGAATCGTCGAAACAGGTGTCATAAATTCACCGAAGGAGTTTCAGAAGCATATGGTAGTCCGAAACCACCTCGTCGTTTAGCCATAACACAAACATCAGGCAACACCGGTAATTTATGTGAATTGGGAAGATTCCTTGCAATCTAGTTGAGGTGCTGAAGTTGATGTTTCTTCATGCGGTGTCAAAGAATGTGAAATTTATGGAGATAGCGATCTCGACACGTCAGAAAGAGCTCTTTCTGGCGTGTCGAGATCGCTTTCCTCACAAGGATGTGTTTCTTGTGATTAATTACTCGGAGAGTTGAAAGCTAAACAGCTATTACGTTAGAAGCTAATTTTAAGTTGACATCCGCAAACTCGACTTTCAGCAAGAAGCACATTCTTTGAAAGGTGAACTTCTCTCGCATGTGTCAGCGTGTCTTTACAAAACCGAAAAGAGTGTGGGATTTCAAATGGAAATGCCGTTCAAAGGACACTGAATAAAACACACACTGGTGCAAGGCAAGTGATGTAGCTTTATTGTTTGGAGCCTGATTGTGTTATACCTACGTGTTTAGTTGAATTCATTATTTCAAGCTTCCTTTTCGTGTCTAACTTGTAAGTCACTGAGTACACGAGAATGGTCAGGTAAGTAGCAATGAGCTCAGTCGCACTTAACTCGTGCGTTTTAGGCATGCAAGTGCGATCACACATGATTTCTTAGGCGCACAATAAAAAATCTACTCGCATGTTCGACCACCTGGTCACAAACTTTGAGCCCTGAACCAGTCAATGCTTAATTGCCTGTTGCATCTCTTCACAAAAAACAAACAAATGGTTTATCGCAGCATGATAACCATTGGAGTGCTTCACTGAAAGAGAATTATTATGAAATTTGTCTCTTCAAGGCAGCGTGTCATGTTGTTACCAATGAGCGGTATCATAGCAACTCCAGTAATGGCTCAGTTATGAAAGGCTACACACTGATGTCCCTAAACAGCTGACACACTGAAATCTTACCAGCAGACTATTAAAAACAATGCTTATTATTTTGGAAAATGCTATCTGGCCTGCAACTTTGTTAACTATGGGCCCTATATAGTAGATGACTTTCATTTGAGGCTGTCTATGTAATTAGATTGGATAATATACTTTTGTTAGTGGCTAAAGCCTCCAGAAAAATCCTATATGTTAAATATATTTGTGATTTACGTACCATGCCTTTTGCAATCTGCCAGGCAAATTTCAGAACATCAAGCGACTCAAATGAGTCGCAATCTTTGTCACATTCATCATCGCTCGTCTGTGTAGGAGCTTCCGCACCTTCAGCTTGGTCTGATGCTGAAAATACAATCAATGGTATTGAACAGGTATGTTCATTGTTGTCATCAACATCCTCTTGTTCTTGTTCAGAAGTGGAGGGGCGGGTGTTTTCATAAGGCACCTCTGGTTTCTGTCCTTCTAGATCTGCTTCCTTTTCCTGAAGGAAAGTAAATAAACAAATCAGAACATAAAGCATGACAGCACAATGGTTCATTGACCTGGTTATTAGCAAAATTTTCTTCACTTTACTTGCCTGAGCTGTTTTAACTGGACATGACAAACACAATTTAATTTCTAGTCAACACCACATTTCTATTTTAAGCACAAATTATCACTGTTGATTTCTTGCAACATCTTGAAAAGTAAACTATAGAAAAGTAATTCTCCAGCAAGAAGTTCCAATTTGTCAGCATCTTTTAGGTTAGACGATTATTTAGCTAACTGCTGGAATGCAGCAGTCTGAAGAGTGAGGACACTGTGCACAGCTTGCTACAGCAATTGCTGATTGACTGTCTATTAAAGACATACACCATGTCAACTAAGTTGACATGCATGACACTCGCAATCCATACCATTCTGACTTGAAAGGTGACACAAATCCTGGACTTAATATATTGCCTGAATTTGTTAATTACCGGTATATTCATTTATTGCCATTGTCAGTGCCGTTGTGACGACATGTGAGCATTAACATTCTTAATTCTAGTTTTAAGGTTTTAGAGATTGTTTATTATGGAGATGAACTACTAAAAATAATTCAAGATACAATTATGTCAGTAAGAAACAAACTGGACTTACAGATACAAAAATAAATTGAATATGAATGAAATAACATTAAGAGATTGCAAAACTACAAAAAAAATGAAAAATGTTCATGGTAGATGAGGAAACATTAACTTGTTGCACTTGAAAGTGAGGATCACAGGAATAGCATAAGCTACAGCGTAATATCCAGTTTTTTATAGTGGAATCGAAGCTTGTCCTTAACTCTACTTACTGATCATTAAAATTCTTACTGATTTGTCTTTTAACACTCATACAATGTACCTGATCATCAGTTCTGTTCTGTTCCTTTGTTCCTGCATACCATTCCTCATTTTTGGCAACAAGGCCAGCTCCCAGCGTAGAACCGCTTAACTGTTAAAGTATAATCATCTAATATATCATTGTAACTCACTTGTCATTCAAAAAATGCAAACTAATTGACTTTCAGCTTTGTAATGCCTGCCTTTAATTTTTGAATTAAAAGATGCATTATCGTAAATCTGCAATATTGTTATCAGTTAAACGATATAGTTTTCTTAATTCTTGGTTTGCAACCACGTGACAGGACGGCCATGTTGGAGCTCAAAACAATAGTAATTTTTTCAAAGAATTTACATAAAAATAGAATTTAGTTCCCAGCGGAGAGAAAGGCCATTGTTCTTGACCTCCAACATGGCTGCCGTGACGTCACTTGCAAACCAGCAATACAGGTGAAATGTAGGTAAAAATAACTTCATAGAACATTAGTTCAAATAATTATTTCATTCCTTTCCTAAGCAATCTTTGTTCAAGTCAATTAATATATTGGCAGCTTCAGGGGATATTCAAGGCCATGGATTGGAGTTTCTCTATCAATTTCCTGAAAACATCACCTGGTTGTAGTGCTGGGGTCTGTGTGCCTCAGTGATCTTTAGGACTATTCCTGTTTAGGCTTGGTTTCCTGATTAGGTAACTATAATCAGTTATATAGTAGCTAAGATGCTTAATAAAGGACCTCCGATGCCCCTTCAGGTAAATGGTTAGGTGGGGGACCTCTGGCACACTTGTGTTACTACATACATCTTAAAGATGCCAATTGAAGTCATATTCGGAGGATCAACTATACCTTTGCAGCTGTTTCGTTTATTCCCAGCACCTTCTACATTTTTTCTCCTAAAGTCGCCTAAAATCACCAAATGGCTTAAAATCGCCTTGGGTCACCAAAAATTCCCTTCATTTTAAAGCAAACTTGTCCTAAGTTATGCCGACTTTAGGTCCGAGAGTAGGCCTACAACAATCACTGCTGAGTAAGAACAAATACTGTTACCTGACTTCTTTTGCGCCTAAGCCAGTGAAGCAAGTCTCCATGAGGAATGTACTCAATGATCAGAAGCAGTGGTTTAGTTGTGGTCCAACAGCCAAGAAAGCTTAGGACATTTGGATGCTCTCCCACTTTCTTCATTAGCTCTATTTCGTCCAGAAACTCTTTTCTCTGTTCTTCGTTGGCATTTGCTTGAAGTAAAGTAAAATAAAGTGAAGTGAAGTGAAGTGAAGCAAAGTGAAGCAAAGTGAAGTGAAGTGAAGAGAAGAGAAGTGAAGCAAAGCGAAGTGAAGTGAAGAGGAGTGAAGTAAAGTGAAGAGAAGTGAAGGAAAGGAAAGGAAAGGAAGGCAAGACAAGGCAAGGTAAGGTCAAGTAAAGCTTTATTCAAACAGGGAACACATTCAGCTTAAAGGCTGGTATACATAGGGGCCCAGTATAAATAACAGGTTAAAAATAGATAGATACTTTATTGATATACTTTGCTGCTATAGGCTGAATTACGTATATATAACTATTAAAATATGTAATATATTTAACAAATAGATTCCATGTTGCCGTGCATCTGTTCAGTAATAGATCACAGATGACGTCAAAATGTGGTAAAAACAAAGTGGCACACGAGCTGCAGGCGAGTGTGTCACTGATGTTTTTACCACATTTTGATGTCTTCTGTGATCTATTACTGAACAGACGCACGGCAACATGGAGTCTATTTGTTTTATATACTAAAGAAAGAAAATGCAAGCAAAAATCTTGTTTATTTTCACATTTCTGGAAAAATAGTTGCAGTGATGACGTAATCTGTGCTCTAATAGATCATAGCTAAGAACCAATCACAACACGCGAACTATTCACCTTATTACATAAATATGGATATAACAATAGTATACTAATAATGAGAAATTAATAACGCTAAAAAATTTCAATGATATTACTGATATATAACTATCTGAGTATGATATACGTAGGATTTCATTGATTTCAGGCTTTATTTAAACGGATGCACTGTGATGTAATAAAACAGTTTCTTTCTCTGTTGGTCTTAAAATTGATGTTAAAAATTTGGGTGTGCCTAAAGACATATTTCAGGCTCTATAACGATAGTAATAAGTTTTGTAGGCACTACCTCTTATCCTCTAACTTTGCATCGAAAAGTGACTGAGACAGATTATGATGATGGACTTCTAATAACTCTATACCGACTGATAACAAGGCATTTACATAACCCATTCTCGGGAAAATGAATCGGAAAGCACTCTCTTTTGGACCCATTCTAAATCGTCACTTAAATATCTAGTACTGTAAGCAAGGAGTGATACAATGGAGCAGCATAATCACAAACTGACCTGATGCAGCTAGTATAAAACAGTAAAATAAGAGTTACAATATTGCAGATATTAGGATCTGGCAGTGTATTGTCTGGAACTAAGTTTGGTCAAATTTTGAAGGGAAAACTAGCAAGTTATGATTTGTGGGAACAATAAAAAATTGGGGTCACCAAGCTTTAAGTTATCATCAAGCTTTAAGTTATCATCATTTAAAGCTAAAACTAGGGAGGAGTGATTCACTAGTTGGAACAGCATAATCACAAATTAACCTGATGCAGCTAGTATAGAACAGTAATATGTCAGCCTGCAGGATGTTTGCGCATTTGAGTTGTGTAAAAAAGTACAGCTGTTTGGACACTTTCATTTTGATCTCTAACACACGTGTGCACGTTCCACATCAGGTCGCTTGTAATTGTGATGCCCAGCAATTTTGCCTTTCCCACAATTTCCAAAGCTTGACCATTAACATATAATAATGTTGCCTTTCCCACAATTTCCAAAGCTTGACCATTAACATATAATAATGCAGCTCTTTGCATTCATCACTAGTGAGTTGAAATCTGTTATGTTACCACTGTTCTACACGGTCTACCAATAGCTGTGCATTGCTTGTTGCCCCCTTTAGGACAACCTTTGACACAGTTGTGTCATCTATGTACTTCCATAAATTTGTTGAACTGATACAGCTAAATCATTGATGGGACCTAACAAGACACATCCCTCTGCAAGTTTGATTCTCTCATAATGGTTGCTAAAAAAATTGATGATCCAATTAATTAAGCGGGATGGCCAAAGGCAGACCGCGTTGAAGTTTCGGTCGAATTTCATTTTTTTCATCATAGCCAGATATTGCAATGTTTTTTTAAAGTTTCCCGTATCCTGCAGGAAGTCTCAAGAGAATGGTTCGATTTCATTGGCTCTCAAGAAAATCGTGCAATTTCATTGGCTTTTCATCATCATCACAGCATTTTTACTTTGTTTTAGCAGCTGGGATTCAAAGGCCACCTTCCACTGTGTATGCATGATCAAACAGTTGGCAAATACACAACACTAACAGAGCCAATTAAAATCTTTGTTTATTTACCAAATTGTTGATATGAGTTGCTATTATATGGAACTGTTACATTTTTTCTGGGACGAACCTTTGTCTGAGATGAACTTCATCTGGCAAATGAATATCATTTCAAGTACTTCACACTCACCATGCAATTCTTTGACAGCAACAATCCTCTCCTCTCCATACGAATGGGCCCAGTCTTGCTCATTAGCAAAGTACTGAAGACCATCTGTCAGTTTCGCTTTCTTGACTCTTCCAAACGCTCCCTGGCCTAGTTCCTCAATGAATTCTGTTCTGATTGGGGGTATTTCGCTGGCATCCAACAATTGGATGTCCCTGCCACTCCTAATAGGATTAAGGTAAACAAACGATTCTTTCAATCTCACCCATAATACATAACCTATAATTCAGGGAAGTCAAACTGCACATCCTTACCGATTCCGTTTTCATAGACTATTTGATCTGTGAAGTTTGTAATGCCAGGGAAACGTACACTAAAGTCATCTGAAATTATACGTTATCTCTGAACATATCTTGTTTAGTCCAATCCTTTAAATATAACTATATACTAGCAGGGAAACTATTAGTTTGGTACGCTTCCAGTATAGAACCTTACTTATGCCATACCAAATAAATGTGCTTACCTTCTTGCACGTCGTTGTCTCTTTCTGTAATACACAAAGCCAATAACAAGCAGGAGGGCAACCAAAGATGAACCACCAACAGGAAAGACTATCTTCAACAAAACTGTTTCAAACGATACATCAGCAAAGCTTATAAAACTAAAATAGTTAATAGGTAAAGAAGGTATTTGGTGTGTTTTGGCATGCTTGTGTTTTTATTTGTTGCTCATGTTAATGTCTAGTTGCAAAAAGAGTTCTACATTCGACCTAATACACCTTTTGCTGTTCATTTACAGAAAATATCCATTCATTTGTGTCAAAATTTGTTTCATTATGGTCAATATACTCTCATTAACACCAAGTATGACCTTCATTTTAGCGAAAGGAACATTCAAGAATAACATCTGCACATGTATTATCATTCAAAATCACCAAAAGATAAACAATACCTTGGGTGTCTCTAAAACGAAGACCTCTAAAACGAAGACCCTAAGACCCTAATACCTAAGACCCCAAAAACTCTAAAATGAGGACCCCCTAATTTTCTAAGCATTTTTTACCTTTAGTGAAGTTTTGCTACTTCTTTATCTGGCCAATTTTGTTCATATATATTGGTGTCGATGTTTTATCCGCCATCTTGAGCTGAGTAACCAGGCTCCCATACTTGGCCGGAAGTTACCCACTGATTTGCTTCCTTCTGTCAATCATGGGGAGGAAGAGAGAGAGCGCGCTTTGCCGTGTTTTCCCGGCACAGTTTGGAAGTGATTGTTCGTCAATTTTTGGATCTTTCCTGTGTTTTCTCTGTTCTGTCTATGAATCGTACGTTTCATCGGACCAGCCATGGATTGGTGAGTGGATCGAACATGATTTAATTTGATTTAATTCCGACATCTTAGTAGTGATTCATTTGCTTGTAATAGTTTGCCCAGTAATGATTTCTGAGCGTAGGCATTCACGTGGGAAAATTCTCTTGGGACTGATCCAACAGAAAAGGCCTTGGAAAGGTAGACTAATGGCCTTAATACAAGCAAAATCTGAATGAAAGACGACAGTTTTAAACTTAAAAGTGTAAAACATTGAACTTGAAATGTTTTGTACATATTGTGGCCGGTGAGTCCAGCTTCAAGCACGAGACGCTTAGTGGTGCCGTTCTTTGAGTGGCATGCATGGCGGATAAAACATCAACACCAACATGAACAAAATTAGCCTGATAAAGAAGGAGCAAAACTTCATTAAAGGTAAAAAATGCTTAGAAAATTAGGGGTCTTCGTTTTAGAGTTTTTGGGGTCTTAGGGTCTTCGTTTTAGAGGTCTTGCATTTTTGGACAATACTTTTTCAACAAAAGACTTTCAATAACACAATTTGCATGAGAGCTCACAATCAATTGCATTACAACTATGCCACAATTTCCATGAACTTAACAATCTTTAGTGTGGTGAGGCAAACATTACTGTGTTTTCACCTATAACGTTAAGAAAAACAATAGCTAATTAGCGTAATTCTTTTGAACAGAGATATCTTGCAAAACTTTCCATGAATATTTGTTTATAGAACAAGCGACCGTATGTACTTTTTTAAAATTGCATTTTCACAATCCTCCCTTGCAGATATAAATTTGGCCTCTTATGAACCTTTTGAGTACAACTCAGAAGGCGCACCACATAGTGACAGTTAGATTTCCCCAGAAATGCCACAAAGAAATAGAATCCCATTTGAACACCGTGAAAGGATAGTTGGGGCCTTTGAAGATGTCAATGAAGAGTACATGTACTTAATAGTTGCAGATACACTTGGAATCAACAGATCCACAGCCAGAAGTATTGTGTCGAGATATGTAAGGGAAGGCAAAATTGCGGAAAGACCACAAGGGCCAAACCATGTTAGGGTAGATAATGAGATGAGAGACTGCCTCAATGAAATTTTGAGTGAAAATTGCTTACTGACGCTAACACAGCTTAATCAAGAGTTGAGACAACGCCTTCTTTGAAAACCTAGCATCTGCGACCGCACTGTGGCAAGAACCCTGGAAGGAAATTGTTGTTTCGTGTAAAACTGGCCAGATCTGTTCCTGTGGAAAGAAAATGCCCTGATGTCATTCAGAAATGACTGGACTATGCCAACTGGTTCATGGGCCATGCAATGGTGAACCACAGTGTTTTCATAGACGAATGTGGTTACAATAATTATTTGGACTGCAAGAAGTCACGGAATATACAGGTCGGTGGTCAGCGTGGAAAAATGTTACTGTCACAATGGCCATTTCACCCACCAATGGTCTGGTTTGCTACTCTTCAGTTATTGCTGGGATATATACGCAAAGATTTGATGTCTTCTTGGCACAAACAAGACTAAACCTTGATCCTGACGAACATGTTATCTTAATTTATGACGGAGCACCAGCCCACCATAACCCTGCTATTCCCGGTCCCAACACAGAACTAAAAAAGTTAACACCCTACAGTCCATTCTTGAACATTGTAGAACAAGCAATAAGTTCCTTGAAAGCGGCAATCAAAGCAGACATCAGCTGTCCTGAGATACAGGAGCAGATGAATAAATAGAAGAAGGGAATTGTCACACTCAGCTATTGCTGCAAGCCCTACAGCGAAACCATTGGTACCATTACGGCAGATAAATGCTGACAATGATATCATTTCATGCAAACATATTTGCCACGATGCCTCACTAGTGAGGCAATAAGAGGCATAAATTGTTCAGCGAATTTGATAATGCTTCTTCAAAATGTTATTATGGCTGCAATGTTTGTCTCCCCACACTAAAGATTGCTAACTTCATGGAAATGGTTGTATAATAATGCAATTGATTGTAAGTTCTCATGTAAATTGTGTTATTGAAAGTCTTTCGCCGAAAAAAGATTGTTCAATAATGCAATTGATTGTCGTTTCATGACAACGAATTTTCTTAGACAAAAATGAAAATACATTTACAGCCAATGAATGTCAAACGAAGGTATTGTTTATCTTTTGATGATTCTGAATGTTAATACATATGCAAATATTATTCTTGAACGTTCCTTTAGTGGAAATGAAGGTCATATTGGTGTTAATGAGAGTATATTGACCATAAATGAAACAAATTTTGACACAATGAATCACTATTTTCTTTAAATGAATGGCAAAAGGTGTAATTATAAATATAGACCCTTTTTTATAATGGCGCCAGACAAATTATTCTTTTATTTCTATGGTAATTAGCCTATAATAACAGCCTCATTAGCATTTGCAAAATTAAATAAGTGAGGTTAGTAAGCCTAATTTGCATACATACAAAATGAGAGAGGCCTATTGACTTGAAGTTTGGCAAGTTCACTCTACCCTTGTCTCGGCTTAAACACCTACTCAACAATGGTAACCCTAGTAAACATGATACATGGTAACCTGAGTCGACTCAAGGCAAAAGGTCTTTGCAAAGATGTTTCCCTTAAAGGAAGACGTTTAAAACTGAGAGGACAATTTGTTAACACTATCCACGGTACCCAATCATTCATACATATTCACTCAGATTAGACTGCTTAACCAGCTGGTGAAAACGCTTTAGGTCGATTGCAGTCCTCAGCCATATTTTCAAAGTAACTAGCAATGTTTCTTACCATCTTCTTTTGTCTTAGCAACCACCACAGAACTCTTTGCTCCATCACCAAGCAGAGGTAAATGCAAGGACTTGAAATTCATACTCTGTAGACGCACTCAGCCTAGTAACAGTTATTACAGTTTTTTCAACCTGCAAGGTGTTTGGCACGTCGTTAGAACCTTTCTGTTTAAAGAACAATTTAAATCCTTTGACAATTCCATTGCGAGATTCTACTGGTGGTTCGTCCCAAGTCATTACAATAGTGGTAGAGGTACTTGCGACTGGTGTTAAGCCACTTGGAGCTTCTGAAGGAACTAGATGAGCAGGTCAAGAAGATAAATAAATAAGATTATTACACAGAAGTACACAGAGAAGATTAAGATGGCTTAGTTCGGTCCAGTTCAAGTATGGTCGGTACCATCCGACAGACACATCAACAAAGGTCAACAAAAGGCTCTCAAAACTAATATGAAAATGACCTTGAGACTGAAGTCACGAGAATGTGGGGAATGAGGACAGAGATTGTATCAACAATATTACTGTTGGTGTGCTGTAACATATTAGAAATTGAATGGACCAGAATTTAGGAAAGTTCCCTGGAGCCATTAATTAACATCAATGAGCTGCAAAAGGTCTTCCTCTTAGAAACCATATAAATCTAAAATATCAACTTTCAATGAATTTTAAGATACTGTATTCCGAAAAAATGATTGGATTTAATTAAAGCAAAAGGTAGAAATGTGCAAAATATGAAATTACCAGTATTACTCATGGCTCTTAAAAATTAGTAATCAGAACATATACATACATGTAATTACTATTGTTGTTGTTGCTGCTCACTTGTTACTGAACTGTCAGATAACATTATTATCGTCTTCAACTACCGGTTTGTAAGACAATGAAAAACGGAACAATCACGCAAACAGCTAGCAAGGTTGATTAAAAGCAGGGCTCGAAATATCCGCTAGCCCGACTCCCGGGGCTAGCAAAAGTTTTTGTTTGGCTAGTGAAAAAAGTTCTTTGCTAGCTCAGTGGGCTAGCACTACAAAAGTCCAGTTCTCCGGAGAATTGAAAAAAGCAATATCTCCATTGAAATGTTTAGAAAGATATTTCTCATGCAATTAATTACATGTAAAGTCAAGCTCAGGACTAGCTATTACAGCCTATGTCACAAAGCATGTTTAAAAGACGGTGAGTATGTGATTTAAAAATAATATATTCGCAGGCGTTCTATGTGGACGGCAGAAATCTGGGAAGCATTTGGCCGACTCACGAAGTCCGCTGTTGTGAATGCATTTTGCTTTGTTTCTTTCAGTGAAGCTTTGCCTTTACCAAACACGGAAAGAAAGGAGATGGTGGTACTGAAGATGGGTGTAAACAGAGTGCCAGTGGGCCAGCTGATGAAATTCAGACTAAAACCAAGAAGTATCATAAGCAGCAAAAACGTTTGTTTCTTCCACAGTGGAAAACAAAAATATTTAATGGCCGTGGATGAAAAATGGTGAGTCAAAAAGGGTGATTGAAAGTTGCTTTTTGTAGTATACTGTTGTATTGTTTCAAAAGACAATTCAAGAGGAGAATTCATCGGGCACTACTTGTAATTCATAACTGTATTAAATACATTATTGATATTTGTAAGCTATAAACATTTTTTATGTGTACTTTAGCATATTAGGGTGGCCCACATAATAAATGTGCAGTTGGCTAGAGCTCTCAGGCTCTGGGCTAGTAAAGTTGCAATACCAGCTAGCCCATGGCTAGTAAGACTTCAGACAAATTTTCAAGCCCTGAAAAGTCGTTGAAAAGTAAAGGGTCCCACAACTGAATTTTCCAATCCACTGCGCAAATCTCTCACCAGCACAAACAATGCATGTGTCTGCCCCAACTGAGCAAGGCCCTGAAAATCAATACTGCAGCCAATGGCAAAGATGTAAAACCTAATCAACAGGAATTTTGCCGAATCTATACCAACTGACGTGTTTGTAAAATCTATAATGGCTGACAGCGAATGTAGCCTGCGAGCAACCTCTCTTGGGGCTTGTTCGCAGGAGTACAGCAAAGGACTTGCGAGGGGAGTGGTGGAGTGATGTGACACTCGCGCTACAGAATGACGCGTCAGGAAAGATGAGTGGTTTTAGATCAATAAAGACACTCGGACTATATTTGCGAGTTATATCTTATCAACGAAGGTAGAGACCATGATTTTGAAGACTGAAGATCGAGGTTTTCATGATGAAATGTAACGCTCCCAGAATCGTGAGTAGTCTGTGCTACGATAATATCGGATTCCAGTCCTTATAAAACACTTCGTTGCATGATCACGCAAATACGTTCGGCTTTAAATCTTCTTGACCACGTTTGCCCTTTGCATACCATCAACTATTGGACTTGTAAGGATTCTTGTAAGGATTCAATGGAAAATGCAAAAACTGGTCAAAAAAGTGACTTTTCGATAAGACACAGACTATTAATCTGTCTCCAGAAAGGAAAATCGAACAATCTCATGTGCGCAAAATTTTCACTGCATTCATTCAGCTGTTTTATGTAAGCTTAACATTCAGAGACATGCAAAATGCCATTCTTCCTCAGTTAGCCCAATAGTTTTCTTTTCATCAGAGCAAATAAAAAGATTACGAAGCATGTCTGGCAAATTTTTGCAAGAGGTGAAATCGGTTTTGAAAATACGAAAACTTTCAGATGAGAATTCTGTAGCGTAACAGAATAACTGACACACAAGTTTACGCATGCCATTGTTTGTGTTGATCAAAACGGTGGAAACACTAAGAAGAGAGGAGGCTTAATGTGGGGTTAAAACCAAAAAATCTCTGTTGGAATTTAAATGATCGGAATTTAATGATCAAAACGGTGGAAACACTAAGAAGAGAGGAGGCTTAACACAGGGTTAAAACCGAAAAATCTGTGTCGGAATTTAAATGACAGCTTGTCGATTTCTGAGAAGTCTTGAGAAGTGAAAAACACACCAACTGATTAAAGCCAGAGTTTTCTGCAGTTGATCCACCGTTATCCACATGTCCTCATTTGGTCTGGAATTACTTATAAATAAACAGTTTCCGATTGGATTGCAAAACGCAGAGAGGAGCCGAATTAATCTTCAGGTTTGATTGGCTACTACTACTGGTACTATTTGCCGAAGTTAACGCTAACAGCTTTTGGTATTAATAGCAAAGTGTCTACCTGCACGTGCAGTAGACATAACAAAGGGAAAAAATCAAACCAAGAATAAAATTGAACCACAACAACATAACCCCCCTCCATTTTAAATGTTTTCAAATGAACTCTACAAAGTAAAAGCCTTGGGCATTAAATATGACATTTATTACTTACATGAAGTGTTGAAATATAACATCAAGATAATTAATAAAATTATAAATTAATAAAATTATAACTCATTCAAAACAACTGGCCCATTTATTGTTTGAGTTGTAGTAAATGAATTTCCAGAAGAACCCTGGTAAGACATGTTTCACAGATGGATGTGATTTTGAAAGGGTTGTTTATGGTTTTTTAAGATTTTGACATCGCATTCCTTCCAGTCATTTGACCCTTTGATCCTAATTCAATTCACTGGTTAAACCTCATGTCTAAACAACCATAATGATACAAGTATGCTATGGTTTTGTAAGCAGGTTGGAAATAAAAAATCAAAAGAATGCCCGGGCTTCAATGTGACGAGATTCCCATCTTCCCATGCAAAAAAAATGTCCTGGCTGGCCAGGTCTGGCCCTGGTCTGCCCTGGCCTCCCTGGTCCTGTAACTGGATGAAACAATACTTGTCCCAGCCTGGCCCAGTTAGGCCTTGGTTGGCCCAGGCCAGTCAAACTTGGGTCTATGGAGAATTCTGCTGGCCTAAGCCGGCCTTGCCTTTACTTGGCCGGGCCTGCCTTTACTTGGCCAGCTGATACTACTTGTTAAGAAAGCTTTTACTGGCCTCCTCAGCTGGCCTTAAACAGCTTAAGTCAGTATATGCTGGATTTTTAACTAAGGCATCGTTTACACTGATGCGGTTTCCAATAGACACGGTTTCATGACCTCGAAACCGCATCAAAAACAACACAGTTTAGAAGTGTTTACACGGAACCCATCCAACCGTTTACGTCATGGCGATCTTGTTCTCAGGCATTCTTCTGGAAGCATAACACCGTCCAAAAAGTTGTCCCATCAAACACAAGTTCTCCCAGGCCGAATACAGAATCGTTGTTTTGGTTTTAACTTCATTACTCTGGAGCGTATTGAAGAAAAAGTCAAAATTTCAAGACATCTCTGCCTATTATTACAATATGCCTCTCGGTTTATAGAGAGTAAAATATATGAAAGCTGAAAAAGCGAACTTAAATTGTGATTGTGCAAAAAGCGCTGCACTCTGTGCGAGGTTCATCATATTTATTCGCAAACCAGCCAATTTTGCACTAAACTAAGTAACCACTTTTAAATCGATGTAGTTTTGCCGTTTACACGACCAATGAAACCGTATCATTTTGAAAACGCTCCACTTTTGAAAGCGTTTTCAAAATGACCCGGTTCTGACAACCAACTCAACTGGCACCGTGTAAACGAAAGGTGTAACTGCATGAAAACCGATGCGGTTACAAATGAAACCGCGTCCGTGTAAACAGTGTCTAAGGGGGAAGCCTGTTCCATGTGTTCAGATTGTGGTGAGCAGCAAAGGTTATTACGATAATGAAAGATGTTGCAGTGCGTGGGAAAGACGAGGACAGACTGGGGAGAGGGGGCCTCGCGCAATTTCTTCACAATTTTTTATCCTTATTTCAGTAATTAGGAAGATATTAGTTGTTTATCATTTACCAGAAAAATCAGAAAAGTTTGGTTGGAATGTAAATGGAAGCATATTTTGGTCTTCCCAAACGGAAAATTTCTGGGAAAAACGAAATTTCTTGAAAGGTAGTCCAAAATTCCCAAACGGAATTTCCAAATGGACATGTGCATTCCATTTGCTCGTTTCTTCCAGTTCCAGACCTTTCGGCTTGGATTGCTCTGTAAACCCGACCGTTGGGAATGTTTGTGTAAATGGAACATGCACGCCCCATGGAAATTTTCATTTGGGTGTTTGATGCATACCATTTACTGCAACCATCAACCAACCGGCTTTCCCTTTCCTCTTTTGTGTCAAACAGGTAAATGCTAATATTCTGAGAGCAAAGAGTTTCCAACAGTAAAAGCATGCACATAATTATGCCCTGTGTGTAAACATCTGCTGGAGAAGCATTTGACACCTAAATTTAACCTCAAGTTTCCGTTCCAAACTGTTAACTACTGAATGCTTGATTTGTTCAGATTGAAATTTGTTCGATCTACTTAGCCGAGTCTTCATAAAACGTTGGCAGGGTGCCTTTGTTTGTTTCCCTTTCAGGCAAGGATGGTAGAAAAATAGATAAGTTTACTTAGGATTGTTTATTCACAAATCCATGGGAAAGTGAGGTTATCCCTTTCTAGTTTATCTCCTGGGAGACTAAATCAAATCAACGCCAAATGAAATCAAATCAAATCAAATTAAATTCAATGTTGGTTTTTGGCGAGAGGGGAAACCCAGAGTACCCGGAGAAAAACCTCTCGGAGCAGAATAGAGAGCCAACAAACTCAGCCCACTTATGATGCCCAGTGCGGGAATTGAATCTGGAGGGTTGATTTTTTGTCGGCACCTTTGAAAAAAATGTCCTAAGGGTCCAAATTTTGTTGGCTTCTTTGAAGAAAAGTTCCGACCCCCTCCCCTTTGCAAAAACTCGCCATCCTTAGGGGGTGCGGATAAAAAATAGAACGACCCGAGGACGTCGTTTAACATACTTTAGGGAAAAGAAATAAACTGGCTTTGTAGATATTAGAGTATAATTATATTTGCACTGTAACCTTTTTGTTCAACTCACATAAGACACGACACTCACTAAATGTTTGTAGCGCTTTGAGCAAATAATTCATCCACTGCTTCCACTAGCAAACAAGAAACAAACACTGTTTGTTGGCTGATCCTGTTTTAAATGGCAACTCCCTGAAAAGTTCCTCTATACACCGATAAGATAAGATAAGAACTTTATTTTATTACGCTAGCCTATTTAACAATGTAAAAAAACGATAGCTGGTTTCCAGTAGGGGCGTGAGCTAAGTATAAAAATTAAAAATATCCTAAAATATACTAACCGTAATTAAAACTATTCGTGCATTTAGTATAACCCTAAGTATAATAATTAAAATATACTAAATATAGTAACAACCATGATTAATGCTATTCATTCAATTAAATATAACCCTAGGAAAAAGATTACTACATGATATTTGGTCTATAGGTTGAAATAAGCTTATCAAACGTAGCCAAAGTTTCACAATTACGTATTTCATTCGGTAAGGAATTCCAGACCCTAGCACCATTGTAGCTGAAACTCTTCTTTAAAAATTCAGTCTTTGGCAATGGAAGGGCCAACTTATTATCGGTGTTCCTTAGATGATAACTGTCAGCTGAGCACAAGTTCCTAAAGATATTTGAAAGCCTCGCTGGTGCCAAGTCATGGAGAACCTTAAACATTTGCCTAGCCTTAATACGAAATCTGCGTTCGCTTAGTCAACTCCAGTCAAGATGGCGCAGGGCTAATTCAGACTGTCCAGCCTCGTTTTTGTAACGCATGATCACCCTAGCGCATCTGCTATGGAGTTTCTGAAGCCTTTCGACTAATACACTTCCTAATGAATCCCAAACCTCACAACAATAATCAAAGTGAGGCATAATTAGAGCATTATAAACTGAAACAAGTACATCTCAACTTGCAAAATCTCTAAGCCGCTTTAGAGCACTAATTCCTGTTGTAATCTTTTTAGTTATTTCTTCAATATGCTTGCTCCACGTAAGAGATTCATCAATATACACTCCAAGTATTTGTGTATCTCTGACTCTTTTGATCGGATCTCTCCCAATACATGCATTTGGTTCCAAGGGAAGCTTAGTCAGTCTTGATATTTCTCAATAGATATTTCTCAACTCATCATCGCTCGTCAGAAGTTCGAGTTTTTCATCTCCGATTCTTTATCTTCTTTTTCGTATCTTCGCCTCATTGTTCTTTAGTTCTGAAGTGCTTAAGTTCTAAGCACATGTTCATTTGAGTGTGATTAGAAGGACTAGAAGTCAGAATTCCTGAATCGTTTGTTTATCACTGTCAAACTCAAAGGAATCATTTGATTTCTTTGAACCAGGTGCGCGTTTCTCGAAACTCCTGAAAACGTTTCGGGTCCGAAAAAGTATTTTACGTGCATTAGGTTCATTACCAGAAACTCTGTTTCTAATATTTGTAATGATCATTTAAGAAAAGCATGCAAGAAAACTGGGAAATACATTGGGCTACTTTGTTCAAAAAGCCAGCACCAAGCAATAGGAAACCAACTTGAAAAATACTTTTCGGGCCTGAAATGGTTTCCGGAGTTTTGAGAAACGCACGCCTGTATCTTTCAACTGCAACAAGTTTCTGTCAGTGAAGTTAAATTATATTGACTGATCATTTGAGCATCACTGACATTAATAATCAACTTTGCGTGGAATTTATTCGAAACAAGAGGCTACAATTAGCCTAAACTCGGGCTTGCAAAAAACAGTATTGAATCCCTAATTTAGCGCTAAACAAAAGAATAGAGAGAAGTCTGTCTTTCTTACATCGGACGCATAGTGCTTAGCTTGTGTTGGAGTCTATTTCTTTCGAACCCTATCAACATATATCTCTCTAAAATCACAAAATTGCTTTACAGCTCAACCATTGAGAACAATAATTATAACACTTGTGAAAAATATTTCTAAAAGAAGAAGAAAAAGAGAAACGAAAACAAAAAAAAAAACAAAGAAAAAACGCCTGCAATATATGTCACTAATGGTATCGAACCCAGGTTACCTGCGTCAGAGGCAGGAACAATGACCTCTAGGCTGAGCCGAACAACAAACGGCACATAGAACTCACATTATCTTGGTTTCCTGTTTAATTCTCGACGAAATAACTCCCTAGAAATCTTACAAATCTTGCTGAAACTCTCACAGGAAAATACTCGCTACTTGCTTGTCCCGTCCGGTTCTAACATGCTCGCACGTGTTCGTTACCTTATATGGTAGTGCTATCAAACGTCACAAAACTATGAGGGGTATGGTCAGTAAAAACTCTCGTATACAACTCCCTAAAAATTGTAGCTCGCAATTTTTACAGTTAACTTTAACTAGAAACTAGTCTGATTTGCTTAATGACAGTCCAGTTTACTTAAACACAGTTCAGTCTTAATTCTCTTCTGCTAGCAATTGCTCTGCAATTCTCTGAGCAGCCCTACGAGCTGCAGTTCGTCTTGGTCTCTGGGCTCCTGGATCAGCTTGATCTTTCATCCCCTCTTGTGGTTGGTCAACGTTCTCCACTGCTCTGATCTCCAAGGGGCAAACTAGCTGAAGTGGTCGCTCCATAGTATGTCTCTTGTGTAACAATGCCACTCCTCTGACGACGCCATCTTTGCCTTTGATAAGACGCACCACTTTACCCCTTTTCCATTTCCACGCTTCTTTTCGTCTCCAATGATGAGCACGATTTCACCCACTTGAGGCATGGCTCCCGATACCTTGTTAAGTCTGTGACTCTTCATTAAACTATGGACTTACTCCCTTTTCCAGCGTTTCCATGCATTAGCCTTAGCCTCTTCCAATCGCTTGGTCATCCTTGTTAGCTTTTCCGCATCTGAGCCTTCAGTGTCTTCTACTGCATACACATCTTGTCCCCACAGAATCATGTTCGGCGTAAGCAGTGTCTCTTCTTCTCCCTCTGCTTCAAAGTATGTCAAGGGACGATTATTAAGATTTCTTTCAATGTCCATGATGACTGATTCAAATGGTTCATAGGAAAGATGTGACCGCCCTAAGGTCTTGTACATGGTCTTCTTAATCTCCTTGATCAGTCTCTCATAGATTCCTTCCCACCAGGGGGACTTTGAAAGGTTAAACTGCCAACGGATGTTCCCACGTGCTAGATAATTCTGCAGCTTCTCGCTTTTCCTGCCTGTCTTGATCCAATCTGCTGTGGCCTTAAACACCTTGGCATTATCAGAGATGATGATGCGAGGTCTTGTTCAATGCGAGATAAAAGCATTAAGCTTGCTCTTGAATTCTTCTCCAGTTTGGGTCCTTGAAACTTGTAAATGGATTGCTCTGGAGCTGGCACAGGTGAAAATAATAACATAGCACTTTCCTTCTTCTTTCTTGCCGACCTTGTAGATGAAGGGGCCGGCAAAGTCTACCCCGGTTACTTCAAACGGTCTGCTCCCCTCTGTTCTATATTCTGGCAAAGCGCTAGTTGACGGTACTCCATATGGTTTTGTGGAGAACTCCTTGCAGACGTTGCACTTCTTAATCACCCTCTTGACTTTCGCTCTCAACTTCGGTATCCACCAGTTCTCCCTCACGCTCGCCATCGTATTCGTAATACCAAGATGCATGACCTGATTGTGGATGTGAAGGATAAGCTTCTCTGCAAGTGGTCCTCCTGGAAGGTAAATCGGCCTATATCCTTGAATTCTGCCTTCACACTTGAGAACACCTGTATGTTCATCCTTGACTAGATTCCATCCCGGGGAACACGATTCGTCTGCTTCACCCAGCAGTTACTTGCAGTGGTGATTTCTTGGGTTACTTAAGGGGGACTAACTTAACTACAAAATTAGCTAACATTGTTGCTATGGAAAGTTCTCAACCCTCATATCTTGGAAACTATACCTTGCACAGACAAGTTGTCTGGCTATGTTTTTTACAATCAAAAAGTTTTACAAGATTTTCGAGTCACAACCATTTGGTAAGTCACGTGACCAGAACAGAAAAAGGCCTAAAACTAGAGAGGCGTACACTTCTGGCCGGATATCGAAAATGGTGCCAATGGTTAACGATCGCCAAGGTGCAAAACTCTACGTATCGATTTTTGGAAATTCGCGTTTTTGTGAGATTTATGACGTCATAAGCACGCAAATTCATACCATTTTGTCATTATCATTGCAGTTATGTACGTTAACAACAATTGCTTACGTAGGCTTTGTAAAGAAGGCTGGAATATCTCCGATTGGCAAAAAAAATCGGAACTTCACATAATTTTCTCCAAGTTTTAGGGTTTTTTCTCTCTAAAGCGCGGTTGGGGCCTGGGGCAAGTTATGCATGCGCAAATAGCAATTTATAAATTTTACATGTTCACCTTTTTGCACGTCTCACCAATATAGTGGCAAAAACACCGAAAAACCGTGTTTTGCAAGTACAGCCCGTAAAATCCCTTGGCAACAACGCTAAGTCTGTAGTTAAGTTAGTCCCTTTAAGGACCTGACGTTTCCCTTATTTTGTTCCTCCTCGCTCTACAGTTGCTGATGAACCTGAACACCCATGCTGTTACTCTAATTGCCCGCCAGTACATACTCCTTTCCAGCAACGCATCCCACTCATCCAACTTGTGCTCTTGTGTGCAAAGAACTGCTTCTTGGGTGGGCTTGCACCCTTTTCTGACTCTTCGGTGCTCTTCAGCTTTGATGATGAGGCCACTCCCTCTTTTCCAAGAGCCCACTCCGGACCAACAAACCACTTTCCTCTCTCCATCTTCGCAATGGTTGTGTTCGTTACCTTATATGGTAGTGCTATCAAACGTCACAAACTATGAGGGGTATGGTCGGTAAAAAACTCTCGTACA
>JAEMWC010000923.1:0-120000 GCA_016490735.1 Pachyseris speciosa
GCAAATCTTTAGAAAAGCTTAGGGTTAGACAAAACTATTGGAATTCCCCATATTTAGGAGATCCCAAAGCTGAAATTAAAGGCTAACATTAAGCAAAACATACGCAAAGGGTCACAAACATTACCCCAACTAACCCTAGCCCTCACCTCAGCCAAAAACGCAAATCTTTAGAAAAGCTTAGGGTTAGACAAAACTATTGAATTCCCCATATTTAGGAGATCCCCAAAGCTGAAATTAAAGGCTAACATTAAGCAAAACATACGCAAAGGGTCACAAACATTACCCAAACTAACCCTAGCCCTCACCTCAGCCAAAAACGCAAATCTTTAGAAAAGCTTAGGGTTAGACAAAACTATTGGAATTCCC
This sequence comes from Pachyseris speciosa, assembly GCA_016490735.1. Taxonomy (NCBI): domain Eukaryota; kingdom Metazoa; phylum Cnidaria; class Anthozoa; order Scleractinia; family Pachyseridae; genus Pachyseris; species Pachyseris speciosa. Next base: position 367 of record JAEMWC010000923.1, read on the forward strand.
ATATTTAGGAGATCCCAAAGCTGAAATAAAAGCTAACATTAAGCAAAACATACGCAAAGGGTCACAAACATTACCCCAACTAACCCTAGCCCTCACCTCAGCCAAAAACGCAAATCTTTAGAAAAGCTTAGGGTTAGACAAAACTATTGGAATTCCCATATTTAGGAGATCCCCAAAGCTGAAATTAAAGGCTAACATTAAGCAAAACATACGCAAAGGGTCACAAACATTACCCAACTAACCCTAGCCCTCACCTCAGCCAAAAACGCAAATCTTTAGAAAAGCTTAGGGTTAGACAAAACTATTGGAATTCCCCATATTTAGGAGATCCCCAAAGCTGAAATTAAAGGCTAACATTAAGCAAAACATACGCAAAGGGTCACAAACATTACCCCAACTAACCCTAGCCCTCACCTCAGCCAAAAACGCAAATCTTTAGAAAAGCTTAGGGTTAGACAAAACTATTGGAATTCCCATATTTAGGAGATCCCCAAAGCTGAAATTAAAGGCTAACATTAAGCAAAACATACGCAAAGGTCACAAACATTACCCCAACTAACCCTAGCCCTCACCTCAGCCAAAAACGCAAATCTTTAGAAAAGCTTAGGGTTAGACAAAACTATTGGAATTCCCCATATTTAGGAGATCCCAAAGCTGAAATTAAAGGCTAACATTAAGCAAAACATACGCAAAGGGTCACAACATTACCCCAACTAACCCTAGCCTCACCTCAGCCAAAAACGCAAATCTTTAGAAAAGCTTAGGGTTAGACAAAACTATTGGAATTCCCCATATTTAGGAGATCCCCAAGCTAAAATTAAAGGCTAACATTAAGCAAAACATACGCAAAGGGTCACAAACATTACCCCAACTAACCCTAGCCCTCACCTCAGCCAAAAACGCAAATCTTTAGAAAAGCTTAGGGTTAGACAAAACTATTGAATTCCCCATATTTAGGAGATCCCCAAAGCTGAAATTAAAGGCTAACATTAAGCAAAACATACGCAAAGGGTCACAAACATTACCCCAACTAACCCTAGCCCTCACCTCAGCCAAAAACGCAAATCTTTAGAAAAGCTTAGGGTTAGACAAAACTATTGGAATTCCCCATATTTAGGAGATCCCCAAAGCTGAAATTAAAGGCTAACATTAAGCAAAACATACGCAAAGGGTCACAAAACATTACCCCAACTAACCCTAGCCCTCACCTCAGCCAAAAACGCAAATCTTTAGAAAAGCTTAGGGTTAGACAAAACTATTGGAATTCCCCATATTTAGGAGATCCCCAAAGCTGAAATTAAAGGCTAACATTAAGCAAAACATACGCAAAGGGTCAAAACATTACCCCAACTAACCCTAGCCCTCACCTCAGCCAAAAACGCAAATCTTTAGAAAAGCTTAGGGTTAGACAAAACTATTGGAATTCCCCATATTTAGGAGATCCCCAAAGCTGAAATTAAAGGCTAACATTAAGCAAAACATACGCAAAGGGTCACAAACATTACCCAACTAACCCTAGCCTCACCTCAGCCAAAAACGCAAATCTTTAGAAAAGCTTAGGGTTAGACAAAACTATTGGAATTCCCCATATTTAGGAGATCCCCAAAGCTGAAATTAAAGGCTAACATTAAGCAAAACATACGCAAAGGGTCACAAACATTACCCCAACTAACCCTAGCCCTCACCTCAGCCAAAAACGCAAATCTTTAGAAAAGCTTAGGGTTAGACAAAACTATTGGAATTCCCCATATTTAGGAGATCCCCAAAGCTGAAATTAAAGGCTAACATTAAGCAAAACATACGCAAAGGTCACAAACATTACCCCAACTAACCCTAGCCTCACCTCAGCCAAAAACGCAAATCTTTAGAAAAGCTTAGGGTTAGACAAAACTATTGGAATTCCCATATTTAGGAGATCCCGAAAGCTGAAATTAAAGGCTAACATTAAGCAAAACATACGCAAAGGGTCACAAACATTCCCCAACTAACCCTAGCCCTCACCTCAGCCAAAAACGCAAATCTTTAGAAAAGCTTAGGTTAGACAAAACTATTGGAATTCCCCATATTTAGGAGATCCCCAAAGCTGAAATTAAAGGCTAACATTAAGCAAAACATACGCAAAGGGTCACAAACATTACCCAACTAACCTAGCCCTCACCTCAGCCAAAAACGCAAATCTTTAGAAAAGCTTAGGGTTAGACAAAACTATTGGAATTCCCCATATTTAGGAGATCCCCAAAGCTAAAATTAAAGGCTAACATTAAGCAAAACATACGCAAAGGGTCACAAACATTACCCCAACTAACCCTAGCCCTCACCTCAGCCAAAAACGCAAATCTTTAGAAAAGCTTAGGTTAGACAAAACTATTGGAATTCCCCATATTTAGGAGATCCCCAAAGCTGAAATTAAAGGCTAACATTAAGCAAAACATACGCAAAGGGTCACAAACATTACCCCAACTAACCCTAGCCCTCACCTCAGCCAAAAACGCAAATCTTTAGAAAAGCTTAGGGTTAGACAAAACTATTGGAATTCCCCATATTTAGGAGATCCCCAAAGCTGAAATTAAAGGCTAACATTAAGCAAAACATACGCAAAGGGTCACAAACATTACCCCAACTAACCCTAGCCCTCACCTCAGCCAAAAACGCAAATCTTTAGAAAAGCTTAGGGTTAGACAAAACTATTGGAATTCCCATATTTAGGAGATCCCCAAAGCTGAAATTAAAGGCTAACATTAAGCAAAACATACGCAAAGGGTCACAAACATTACCCCAACTAACCCTAGCCCTCACCTCAGCCAAAAACGCAAATCTTTAGAAAAGCTTAGGGTTAGACAAAACTATTGGAATTCCCCATATTTAGGAGATCCCCAAAGCTGAAATTAAAGGCTAACATTAAGCAAAACATACGCAAAGGGTCACAAACATTACCCCAACTAACCCTAGCCCTCACCTCAGCCAAAAACGCAAATCTTTAGAAAAGCTTAGGGTTAGACAAAACTATTGGAATTCCCCATATTTAGGAGATCCCCAAAGCTGAAATTAAAGGCTAACATTAAGCAAAACATACGCAAAGGGTCACAAACATTACCCCAACTAACCCTAGCCTCACCTCAGCCAAAAACGCAAATCTTTAGAAAAGCTTAGGGTTAGACAAAACTATTGGAATTCCCCATATTTAGGAGATCCCCAAAGCTGAAATTAAAAGCTAACATTAAGCAAAACATACGCAAAGGGTCACAAACATTACCCCCAACTAACCCTAGCCTCACCTCAGCCAAAAACGCAAATCTTTAGAAAAGCTTAGGGTTAGACAAAACTATTGGAATTCCCCATATTTAGGAGATCCCCAAAGCTGAAATTAAAGGCTAACATTAAGCAAAACATACGCAAAGGGTCACAAACATTACCCCAACTAACCCTAGCCCTCACCTCAGCCAAAAACGCAAATCTTTAGAAAAGCTTAGGGTTAGACAAAACTATTGGAATTCCCCATATTTAGGAGATCCCCAAAGCTGAAATTAAAGGCTAACATTAAGCAAAACATACGCAAAGGGTCACAAACATTACCCCAACTAACCCTAGCCCTCACCTCAGCCAAAAACGCAAATCTTTAGAAAAGCTTAGGGTTAGACAAAACTATTGGAATTCCCCATATTTAGGAGATCCCAAAGCTGAATTAAAAGCTAACATTAAGCAAAACATACGCAAAGGGTCACAAACATTACCCCAACTAACCCTAGCCCTCACCTCAGCCAAAAACGCAAATCTTTAGAAAAGCTTAGGGTTAGACAAAACTATTGGAATTCCCCATATTTAGGAGATCCCAAAGCTGAAATTAAAGGCTAACATTAAGCAAAACATACGCAAAGGGTCACAAACATTACCCCAACTAACCCTAGCCCTCACCTCAGCCAAAAACGCAAATCTTTAGAAAAGCTTAGGGTTAGACAAAACTATTGGAATTCCCCATATTTAGGAGATCCCCAAAGCTGAAATTAAAGGCTAACATTAAGCAAAACATACGCAAAGGGTCACAAACATTACCCCAACTAACCCTAGCCCTCACCTCAGCCAAAAACGCAAATCTTTAGAAAAGCTTAGGGTTAGACAAAACTATTGAAATTCCCCATATTTAGGAGATCCCCAAAGCTGAAATTAAAGGCTAACATTAAGCAAAACATACGCAAAGGGTCACAAACATTACCCCAACTAACCCTAGCCCTCACCTCAGCCAAAAACGCAAATCTTTAGAAAAGCTTAGGGTTAGACAAAACTATTGGAATTCCCCATATTTAGGAGATCCCCAAAGCTGAAATTAAAAGCTAACATTAAGCAAAACATACGCAAAGGGTCACAAACATTACCCCAACTAACCCTAGCCCTCACCTCAGCCAAAAACGCAAATCTTTAGAAAAGCTTAGGGTTAGACAAAACTATTGGAATTCCCCATATTTAGGAGATCCCCAAAGCTGAAATTAAAGGCTAACATTAAGCAAAACATACGCAAAGGGTCACAAACATTACCCCAACTAACCCTAGCCCTCACCTCAGCCAAAAACGCAAATCTTAGAAAAGCTTAGGGTTAGAAAAAACTATTGGAATTCCCCATATTTAGGAGATCCCCAAAGCTGAAATTAAAGGCTAACATTAAGCAAAACATACGCAAAGGGTCACAAACATTACCCCAACTAACCCTAGCCCTCACCTCAGCCAAAAACGCAAATCTTTAGAAAAGCTTAGGGTTAGACAAAACTATTGGAATTCCCCATATTTAGGAGATCCCAAAGCTGAAATTAAAGGCTAACATTAAGCAAAACATACGCAAAGGGTCACAAACATTACCCCAACTAACCCTAGCCCTCACCTCAGCCAAAAACGCAAATCTTTAGAAAAGCTTAGGGTTAGACAAAACTATTGGAATTCCCCATATTTAGGAGATCCCCAAAGCTGAAATTAAAGGCTAACATTAAGCAAAACATACGCAAAGGGTCACAAACATTACCCCAACTAACCCTAGCCCTCACCTCAGCCAAAAACGCAAATCTTTAGAAAAGCTTAGGGTTAGACAAAACTATTGGAATTCCCCATATTTAGGAGATCCCCAAAGCTGAAATTAAAGGCTAACATTAAGCAAAACATACGCAAAGGGTCACAAACATTACCCAACTAACCCTAGCCCTCACCTCAGCCAAAAAAGCAAATCTTTAGAAAAGCTTAGGGTTAGACAAAACTATTGGAATTCCCCATATTTAGGAGATCCCCAAAGCTGAAATTAAAGGCTAACATTAAGCAAAACATACGCAAAGGGTCACAAACATTACCCCAACTAACCCTAGCCCTCACCTCAGCCAAAAACGCAAATCTTTAGAAAAGCTTAGGGTTAGACAAAACTATTGGAATTCCCCATATTTAGGAGATCCCAAAGCTGAAATTAAAGGCTAACATTAAGCAAAACATACGCAAAGGGTCACAAACATTACCCCAACTAACCCTAGCCCTCACCTCAGCCAAAAACGCAAATTTTAGAAAAGCTTAGGGTAGACAAAACTATTGGAATTCCCCATATTTAGGAGATCCCCAAAGCTGAAATTAAAGGCTAACATTAAGCAAAACATACGCAAAGGGTCAAAACATTACCCCAACTAACCCTAGCCCTCACCTCAGCCAAAAACGCAAATCTTTAGAAAAGCTTAGGGTTAGACAAAACTATTGGAATTCCCCATATTTAGGAGATCCCCAAAGCTGAAATTAAAGGCTAACATTAAGCAAAACATACGCAAAGGGTCACAAACATTACCCCAACTAACCCTAGCCCTCACCTCAGCCAAAAACGCAAATCTTTAGAAAAGCTTAGGGTTAGACAAAACTATTGGAATTCCCCATATTTAGGAGATCCCCAAAGCTGAAATTAAAGGCTAACATTAAGCAAAACATACGCAAAGGGTCACAAACATTACCCCAACTAACCCTAGCCCTCACCTCAGCCAAAAACGCAAATCTTTAGAAAAGCTTAGGGTTAGACAAAACTATTGGAATTCCCCATATTTAGGAGATCCCCAAAGCTGAAATTAAAGGCTAACATTAAGCAAAACATACGCAAAGGGTCACAAACATTACCCAACTAACCCTAGCCCTCACCTCAGCCAAAAACGCAAATCTTTAGAAAAGCTTAGGGTTAGACAAAACTATTGGAATTCCCCATATTTAGGAGATCCCCAAAGCTGAAATTAAAGGCTAACATTAAGCAAAACATACGCAAAGGGTCACAAACATTACCCCAACTAACCCTAGCCCTCACCTCAGCCAAAAACGCAAATCTTTAGAAAAGCTTAGGGTTAGACAAAACTATTGGAATTCCCCATATTTAGGAGATCCCCAAAGCTGAAATTAAAGGCTAACATTAAGCAAAACATACGCAAAGGTCACAAACATTACCCCAACTAACCCTAGCCCTCACCTCAGCCAAAAACGCAAATCTTTAGAAAAGCTTAGGGTTAGACAAAACTATTGGAATTCCCCATATTTAGGAGATCCCAAAGCTGAAATTAAAGGCTAACATTAAGCAAAACATACGCAAAGGGTCACAAACATTACCCCAACTAACCCTAGCCCTCACCTCAGCCAAAAACGCAAATCTTTAGAAAAGCTTAGGGTTAGACAAAACTATTGGAATTCCCCATATTTAGGAGATCCCCAAAGCTGAAATTAAAGGCTAACATTAAGCAAAACATACGCAAAGGGTCACAAACATTACCCCAACTAACCCCCGCCCTCACCTCAGCCAAAAACGCAAATCTTTAGAAAAGCTTAGGGTTAGAAAAAACTATTGAAATTCCCCATATTTAGGAGATCCCCAAAGCTGAAATTAAAGGCTAACATTAAGCAAAACATACGCAAAGCGTCACAAACATTACCCCAACTAACCCTAGCCCTCACCTCAGCCAAAAACGCAAATCTTTAGAAAAGCTTAGGGTTAGACAAAACTATTGAAATTCCCCATATTTAGGAGATCCCCAAAGCTGAAATTAAAGGCTAACATTAAGCAAAACATACGCAAAGGGTCACAAACATTACCCCAACTAACCCTAGCCCTCACCTCAGCCAAAAACGCAAATCTTTAGAAAAGCTTAGGGTTAGACAAAACTATTGAAATTCCCCATATTTAGGAGATCCCCAAAGCTGAAATTAAAGGCTAACATTAAGCAAAACATACGCAAAGGGTCACAAACATTACCCCAACTAACCCTAGCCCTCACCTCAGCCAAAAACGCAAATCTTTAGAAAAGCTTAGGGTTAGACAAAACTATTGGAATTCCCATATTTAGGAGATCCCCAAAGCTGAAATTAAGGCTAACATTAAGCAAAACATACGCAAAGGGTCACAAACATTACCCCAACTATCCGTAGCCCTCACCTCAGCCAAAAACGCAAATCTTTAGAAAAGCTTAGGGTTAGACAAAACTATTGGAATTCCCCATATTTAGGAGATCCCCAAAGCTGAAATTAAAGGCTAACATTAAGCAAAACATACGCAAAGGGTCACAAACATTACCCCAACTAACCCTAGCCCTCACCTCAGCCAAAAACGCAAATCTTTAGAAAAGCTTAGAGTTAGACAAAACTATTGGAATTCCCCATATTTAGGAGATCCCCAAGCTGAAATTAAAGGCTAACATTAAGCAAAACATACGCAAAGGGTCACAAACATTACCCAACTAACCCTAGCCCTCACCTCAGCCAAAAACGCAAATCTTTAGAAAAGCTTAGGGTTAGATAAAACTATTTGGAATTCCCCATATTTAGGAGATCCCCAAAGCTGAAATTAAAGGCTAACATTAAGCAAAACATACGCAAAGGGTCAAAAACATTACCCCAACTAACCCTAGCCCTCACCTCAGCCAAAAACGCAAATCTTTAGAAAAGCTTAGGGTTAGAAAAACTATTGGAATTCCCATATTTAGGAGATCCCCAAAGCTGAAATTAAAGGCTAACATTAAGCAAAACATACGCAAAGGGTCACAAACATTACCCCAACTAACCCTAGCCCTCACCTCAGCCAAAAACGCAAATCTTTAGAAAAGCTTAGGGTTAGACAAAACTATTGGAATTCCCCATATTTAGGAGATCCCCAAAGCTGAAATTAAAGGCTAACATTAAGCAAAACATACGCAAAGGGTCACAAACATTACCCCAACTAACCCTAGCCCTCACCTCAGCCAAAAACGCAAATCTTTAGAAAAGCTTAGGGTTAGACAAAACTATTAAAATTTCCCATATTTAGGAGATCCCCAAACTGAAATTAAAGGCTAACATTAAGCAAAACATACGCAAAGGGTCACAAACATTACCCCAACTAACCCTAGCCCTCACCTCAGCCAAAAACGCAAATCTTTAGAAAAGCTTAGGGTTAGACAAAACTATTAAATTTCCCATATTTAGGAGATCCCACAACTGAAATTAAAGGCTAACATTAAGCAAAACATACGCAAAGGGTCACAAACATTACCCCAACTAACCCTAGCCCTCACCTCAGCCAAAAACGCAAATCTTTAGAAAAGCTTAGGGTTAGACAAAACTATTGGAATTCCCCATATTTAGGAGATCCCAAAGCTGAAATTAAAGGCTAACATTAAGCAAAACATACGCAAAGGGTCACAAACATTACCCCAACTAACCTTACCCTCACCTCAGCCAAAAACGCAAATCTTTAGAAAAGCTTAGGGTTAGACAAAACTATTGGAATTCCCCATATTTAGGAGATCCCCAAAGCTGAAATTAAAGGCTAAAATTAAGCAAAACATACGCAAAGGGTCACAAACATTACCCCAACTAACCCTAGCCCTCACCTCAGCCAAAAACGCAAATCTTTAGAAAAGCTTAGGGTTAGACAAAACTATTGGAATTCCCCATATTTAGGGGATCCCAAAGCTGAAATTAAAGGCTAACATTAAGCAAAACATACGCAAAGGGTCACAAACATACCCCAACTAACCCTAGGCCCTCACCTCAGCCAAAAACGCAAATCTTTAGAAAACTTAGGGTTAGACAAAACTATTGAATTCCCCATATTTAGGAGATCCCAAAAGCTGAAATTAAAGGCTAACATTAAGCAAAACATACGCAAAGGGTCACAAACATTACCCCAACTAACCCTAGCCCTCACATCAGCCAAAAAACGCAAACCTTTGGAAAACTTAGAGTTAGAGAAGACTATTGGAATTCCCCATATTCAGGAGATCCCCAAAGCTGAAATTAAAGGCTAACATTAAGCAAAACATACGCAAAGGGTCACAAACATTACCCCAACTAACCCTGGCCCTCACCTCAGCCAAAACCCAAATCTTTAGAAAAGCTTAGGTTAGACAAAACTATTTGAATTCCCCATATTTAGGAGATCCTTAAAGCTGAAATTAAAGGCTAACTTTAAGCAAAACATACGCAAAGGGTCACAAACATTACCCCAACTAACCCTAGCCCTCACCCCAGCCAAAAACGCAAATCTTTAGAAAAGCTTAGGGTTAGACAAAACTATTGGAATTCCCCATATTTAGGAGATCCCCAAAGCCAAAATTAAGGGCTAACATTAAGCAAAACATACGGAAAGGGTCACAAACATTACCCCAACTAACCTAGCCCTCACCTCAGCCAAAAACGCAAATCTTTAGAAAAGCTTAGGGTTAGACAAAACTATTGGAATTCCCCATATTTAGGAGATCCCCAAAGCTGAAATTAAAGGCTAACATTAAGCAAAACATACGCAAAGGGTCACAAACATTACCCCAACTAACCTTAGCCCTCACCTCAGCCAAACACGCAAATCTTTAGAAAAGCTTAGGGTTAGACAAAACTATTGGAATTCCCCATATTTAGGAGATCCCCAAAGCTGAAATTAAAGGCTAACATTAAGCAAAACATACGCAAAGGGTCACAAACATTACCTCAACTAACCCTAGCCCTCACCTCAGCCAAAAACGCAAATCTTTAGAAAAGCTTAGGGTTAGACAAAACTATTGGAATTCCCCATATTTAGGAGATCCCCAAAGCTGAAATTGAAGGCTAACATTAAGCAAAACATACGCAAAGGGTCACAAACATTACCCCAACTAACCTAGCCCTCACCTCAGCCAAAAACGCAAATCTTTAGAAAAGCTTAGGGTTAGACAAAACTATTGGAATTCCCCATATTTAGGAGATCCCCAAAGCTGAAATTAAAGGCTAACATTAAGCAAAACATACGCAAAGGGTCACAAACATTACCCCAACTAACCGTAGCCCTCACCTCAGCCAAAAACGCAAATCTTTAGAAAAGCTTAGGGTTAGACAAAACTATTTGAATTCCCCATATTTAGGAGATCTCCAAAGCTCAAATTAAAGGCTAACATTAAGCAAAACATACGCAAAGGGTCACAAACATTACCCCAACTAACCCTAGCCCTCACCTCAGCCAAAAACGCAAATCTTTAGAAAAGCTTAGGGTTAGACAAAACTATTGGAATTCCCCATATTTAGGAGATTCCCAAAGCTGAAATTAAAGGCTAACATTAAGCAAAACATACGCAAAGGGTCACTAGCATTACCCGAACTAACCCTAGCCCTCACCTCAGCCAAAAACGCAAATCTTAAGAAAAGCTTAGGGTTAGAAAAACTTTGGAATTCCCCATATTTAGGAGATCCCCAAAGCTGAAATTAAAGGCTAACATTAAGCAAAACATACGCAAAGGGTCACAAACATTACCCAACTAACCCTAGCCCTCACCTCAGCCAAAAACGCAAATCTTTAGAAAAGCTTAGGGTTAGACAAAACTATTGGAAATCGCCATATTTAGGAGATCCCCAAAGCAGAAATTGAAGGCTAACATTAAGCAAAACATACGCAAAGGTTCACAAACATTACCCCAATTAACCCTAGCCCTCACCTCAGCCAAAAACGCAAATCTTTAGAAAAGCTTAGGGTTAGACAAAACTATTGGAATTCCCCATATTTAGGAGATCCCCAAAGCTGAAATTAAAGGCTAACATTAAGCAAAACATACGCAATTGGTCACAAAGATTACCCCAACTAACCCTAGCCCTCACCTCAGCCAAAAACGCAAATCTTTAGAAAAGCTTAAGGTTAGACAAAACTATTGGAATTCCCCATATTTAGGAGATCCCCAAAGCTGAAATTAAAGGCTAACATTAAGCAAAACATACGCAAAGGGTCACAAACATTACCCCAACTAACCCTAGCCCTCACGTCAGCCAAAAACGCAAATCTCTGGAAAAGCTTAGGGTTAGACAAAACTATTGGAATTCCCCATATTTAGGAGATTCCCAAAGCTGAAATTAAAGGCTAACATTAAGCAAAACGTACGCAAAGGGTCACAAACATTACCCCAACTAACCCTAGCCCTCACCTCAGCCAAAAACGCAAATCTTTAGAAAAGCTTAGGGTTAGACAAATCTATTGGAATTCCCCCTATTTAGGAGATCCCCAAAGCTGAAATTAAAGGCTAACATTAAGCAAAACATACGCAAAGGGTCACAAACATTAGCCAGCATAACGCAACTCCCACCTCAGCCAAAAAGGCAAATCCTTAGAAAAACTTAGGGTAAGGCAAAACTATTGGAATTCCCCACATTTAGGAGAACCCGAAAGCTGAAATTAAAGGCTAACCTTAACCCTCACCTTAGCCAAAAACGCAAATCCTTATAAAAGGTTAGTGTTAGTAAAAACTATATGAATTCCGCATATTTTAGAGATCCCTAAAGCTGAAATTAAAGCGTAAGATTAAGCAAAACATACCCAAAGGGTCACAAACATTACCCCAACTAACCCTAGCCCTCACCTCAGCCAAAAACGCAAATCTTTAGAAAAGCTTAGGGTTAGACAAAACTGTTGGAAATCCCCATATTTAGGAGATCCCAAAAGCTGAAATTAAAGGCTAACATTCAGCAAAACATACGTAAAGGGTCACAAAGATTACTTTGATTAACTTAACCCCTCACCTTAGTCAAAAACGCAAATATTTAGAAAAGCTTGCGGTGAGACAGAACTATTGGAATTCCCCATACCATAAACACTCTTTGTGAGCAAAAAGTTTGTGAAGAAGGCGGCGTTTCGATAGTACGAAAACACAGCGCCGCAAGCGATCCGCCAAGGAGAAAGTCAAAGAAACGAAAGTAATCGGGTAGCTGAAAACGTTGGCGTCTGAAATGAGTCGCGTTGTGGGGAGATTGACTTTTTGTCAGCTTCTTCATGGAGGCAGATTATTTTAGCTACAGATTTTCTTGTCATTCGCCTTGCGATGAGATAATCCAGAGCCCTATCTTGACGAGTTGCAAGCGTGGTTGGAATACCAGACAGGTGAAATGTATGTAATTCAAAGCCTCAGCCTCAAATAGTTGACTGGTAACCGCTGTAATGCCTCTAGTATTGTCTAATAAGGCACCATCCTGTTCACAGGTAGGGGAATCTCAATGCAGTGTTCATTGGTTTTTAGTATTAGTTTGGGATAATTTAATGCGTGAAATTGCAGTTTGAGACGAAATGTTGATGTGGTGACTGGGAGGAAATGAAGCTAAAACGATTGTCAATCTGAAGGCTTTGTCGCTGTTACTGTACCACAAAAGGGTTGTGCTTCGCCTCTATCGCAAAGGGGTAGATGGAAAGAAGAGTAAGAAATCTCTCACGGTTACCCAAGTTTTGGAAGTCCTTAACATACCTTTCTTAACTTTTGCTCTTTCGAAATGGTAACAACTGATTGAGGAAATACTTATCTTTTTTCCTATTTCAGACCAACATCTGCGATTTTGCCTACCCTATTTCAGACCTGACCAAAAATTCGATACCCTATTTCAGACCTATTTCACTTACACGGTTGGCGTAAACATAATTTGAGAAGGGCTTTTGTGACTCTTTTGTTGATGGTCTTATCGCCTATTGATGAAGAATTACCTTACCTACCTTACTTCTAAAACGCATGCTCAATTCAGGAATAAAGTGCACAAACCATACCCTATTTCAGACCAAATGGTTAAAATTGATAATCTATTTCAGACCAAAACGGCTTAAAAACCATTCCCTTTGGGGCCGCACATACTATCTCCCTTCCCCGGGAGATAGCCACTCCAATTGAAAGACAAGTAGTAGTACTATGGTATTGAGGACGTAATAATCGCAGCTTGGTTATGAGCACAAAAATAAATATACTCAGAGCCATTCAGAGATCCACATATGTTAATTTTTTTGGTTAAATAAAACAATACATTCTCCGCCTATGGAGTTGTGAAAACATGCATTTTAGCGACTGTTCGTGAATAGTTGGAAGCGCTGAACGGAAATTTCCTGGAAAGGGCATAAAATAAATTAAAACAGCTAGGACCCTGCAAGAAGTAGCCAATTGGTCAGCGGTCAGCGATGAAGATGGCCGTGAGTTTTGAATCTCCGAGCTAAAGAGAGGAATAGTTAAACTTTTTCTTTTACTTTTACATGTGTTTATTGTACTTTATGTAATAGTTTTAAGGTAACATGCCAGCAAATAAGAAAGGAAAAGAGAAACAGCTTACAGATGCACCAGAAGAAGATTTTGAAGCGTTTGTCCGAGCGTCGCTGACAGACTTGAGTAATGGCCAAACGAAGATCATGGAGGACATCTCGTATCTAAGAGTCAAAGTTCAGCAAAATGAAGCAGCCCTGGACAAGATTTCTTCCAAATTTACGACCCTCAACGATGATTTCGAAAGACTCAAAGGCGAGTTGCACGATGCTAGGTGTAAAGTAGACGAAGTGGCAAACCATGTTCAAAAACATGCTAACCAAATACGATCGACTGCTGTCCGTCGAGCGTTACTCACGTGAATACAACCTTGGCTTCCATAATATTCCGGAATCCTCCGGCGAGGACTGTGGCCAGAAAATCCGTGATATCATGTCGAATCAGCTTAATTTGGAGCCCGTGAGTTGGTCCCCGTAGCGACGACAAGCCAAGAGTGATAATTTGTAAATTCCTATATCGTCCTGAGAGGTACAAAGTATTCCAGAAAAAGCGCGATCTACAAGATGGTGTTTTGATTACAGAGGACCTGATTTGGGAGGATCGGGAGAGAAAGAAAAAGCTGAAAGATGTAATGAAGGAGGCTTATGAGAGCGGTAAAAAGCCAAGATTTCTTCGCGAAAAACTTTATATTGACGGAGTTCTGTCTAAAGACACATAGACGATTGACTGCCATGGTCAGGTTAGTTCGTATTTTGTTAGTAATAGCTTGGAATTAACATATGTTGAACGACGTAAATGATCCAGATATAAATATACAATCCTTTAATGACCACGGCATATTTACTTTAGAAGATCTTAATGAACTCTCCTCCCTAGTTAAACCGCATCTCTCGGCTCTCCATTTAAATGTTAGAAGCTTAAGCAAGCACTTCGACGAGTTATGTAATCTTTTAAATTCTATCTCCTTGGAATTTGACTTGATTGCTTGTTCAGAAACATGGAACACGCTTCAAGTGGATGTAGAAAGTATGCAAATTCCAGGCTATAACATGCTATTAAACAATCGCACGTTTTCATCTAGTGGCGGGGTTGCTTTATATTTAAAGTCTAGCTTCGACTTCAGTTTGAGAGAGGATTTAAAAATCGACGGTATTGACCGCCGACCGGTTAGCTCAGTGGTAGAGCACCGGACTACCGTGCGGGAGGTCGCGGGTTCAAATCCCGGCCGGACCAACACTCAGGGTCTTTAAATAATTGAGGAGAAAGTGCTGTCTTTGTAATGACATCTACAAACGGTTAGACTTTCTAGTCTTCTCGGATAAGGACGATAAACTGTAGGCCCCGTCTCACAACTCTTCATAATTCAATGATTCTGTGGGACGTAAAAGAACCACTAGGGACGTAACAAATCTCTGGCAGTGACCACCCCTAGTGTCTGTCTTAATTTGATATTGACATTACGGGGGCACTCATAACTCAACTTCATTCATTGTAAACTGCGTTATAAGCAGTCTGGCAAAGTCTCCCGGCCAGTGTTGTAATGCGCATTTGAATATTGCATAGAAAATGCGCAATATAAATGGGATATATTATTATTATATTATTATTATAAAAACATTTGGATCGACACACATGACATGCCAATTGGTGTTATTTATAACCCACCTAATAGGTCCCAGCGTGAATTCCTTGACGAATTTGAACAAATTTTACACTCTATTTTTTTGTCTAAGCGTAAGTGCTTGATCTTGGGTGATATCAATATCAATACATTAGTTAAGAGCGCAATAGCTAAAGAATATCTTAATTTGATCCATTCTGAAGGCTTCAATCCCTTGATATTTGAGGCAACACGTGTAAGTGAGACAACAACAAGTTGTACTGATCATATTCATTCCAACTTTATATCTTCAAGTACTAGTGGTAGTATTGCGGTAGAAATAGCTGATCATCTGCCTGTTTTTACCCTTTCATACGATCCTTCGCTAAGCCCCTTTCCTAATACTTTTGAAATTAGAGATTTCAAAAGGTTTCCGTGATGATTTGAGGAGTGAAAACTGGACATCAGTTTATAGTAGTAATGATGCCAATGAAAGCTTAAGTAGGTTCCTGCACACCTTCAACAGGATTAGTGATAAACATGCGCCACTCAAGTCAATTAAGGTTAAAAGCAAGTCTAAAAAACCCTGGATAACAGCGCGTCTAAGAAAATCGATTAAAGTTTGTAACGGGCTTTATAAAAAATGGTTGACAACCCGCTGCCTTAGCTATTATAACCAATACAAAATTTATAGAAACAAAATCGTTTCAATTAACAAATCTTACCGCACACTATACTATGATAATATTTTAAAAGACTCTTCTAATACCAAGAGAATGTGGGATAATGTTAATTTAATAATTAATAAAAAGCGGCCGTCTTCAAATATTGACAGTTTGAAAGTTCATGACAAAAACCTCCAGCAACCAGCTTCAATATCAAATGCTTTTAACAAGTACTTCTGCAATGTTCCAACTTACCTTGCATCTAAACTACCCAAGGTGGACCTCCACTTTTCATCGTATATGAAGAGGGAAAAATGCACTTTTTACTTTACCAAAGTAAATGAAGTGGAAATTTTCTTATTATTAGAAAGTATTGACACCAAAAAATCATTTGGCATTGACGAGGTCCATTGTTATTATCCACTGCCGCGCTCGAAATATTTAGACCACTGACACACATTATAAATTTAACACTTAAGCAAGGTTCCTGATAGTCTAAAAACTGCTAAGGTTATTCCGATATTCAAACAAGGCTCTCGTTCCTCATGTGATAACTACAGGCCCATTTCAGTTCTCTCGGCATTGTTTTTGAGAGGTGTATTTTCAATCAATTATTATCTTTTTTAACGACCGAACGTATATTGGTACCTAATCAATATGGATTTAGACCTGGAAACTCTACAACTGGGACTGTTTGGTTGACTTAATAGATGAGATAACGAAAGCCCTGGATGAAGAAAATTATGCTGTATCTCTATTTTTGGACCTAAGTAAAGCATTTCACACTGTCAATCATCCTATTCTGCTGTCCAAACTTGACCTTTATGGAATAAGAAATATTGAAAATCAGTGGTTCAGGTCTTACCTGAGCAAAAGGAAGCAAAAGGTGTATGTTAATGGCGTGTTCTCCGATTCTCTTGCGATAAATTCAGGGGTACCTCAAGGGTCGATCTTAGGACCACTTCTTTTTCTGATATATATCAACAACATGGTCCAAGTAACCAACTATTTTTCATTAAGGCTTTTTGCCGATGGTACCTCATTAACTGCAACTTGTAAAGATTTAGATCTATTGCTTTATCAGATAAACCAGGAACTACCAGCCATCTATGAGTGGTTATGTTCAAATAAATTAACCCTCAATTTAAGTAAGACGAAGTACTTAATTTTCCAGCCAAGACAAAAAATTAATTGTAAGTTGCACCCCCCTCTTAAACTAGCTAATCAGTGTCTCGAGCAGTCTTATAGTCTCGAGCAGTCTTACAGCATAAAATATTTAGGGCTAGTTATTGATTGTTGTTTGTCTTGGTAAGACCATTATATTAGTACTAAAATTAGTAAAAGTGTAAATATTATCACCAAACTAAAACGTCATGTGACAGATCAGACACTTATAAGTATCTATTATGCACTTGTATATCCCTATCTAACCTATGGTTGCGTATTGTGGGGTAACGAAGCACCCTTAGCACAACTGGTAAAGTTACAAAACAAAGTAGTCAGAATCATTAACAACGTTCCGCTTCGTGATCATATTACTCCTCATTACGCAAACCTTGGTCTCATTAAGCTCCCTGACATTGTTAAATTCTATACCTGCCAACTCTTTTATGATTATATTGTAGATAGGAAGCCCTCCAATTTTACCCTCACCCTTGTATCTGAGCATTATAATTACGCCACTCGAACTGCGTCCTTACAGTATCTGAATCCTAGTCCCTTCAGAATAAATATTAGGAAATTTTGCCCAATAATTATTGGATGTTATTACTGGAATGATATTCTCATTTCTATTCGCCAAAAACCCACAAAACAAATATTTAAAAGAGCTCTCTTTCAGTATTATTTTGCTCAGTATTAATTTCTTCCATGCGCCTGTGTAAAACTTCTTTTCCTTCTGTTTCTCATCACCTCTATTTATAGTAAGGTTTCCTCTTTTCATCTTAACTAATTATGTTTTGTAATTTAAAAGGGCATATAATTAGTCTTCTATATCATGCCCTTCTCCACTCCTTCACTATTCCTAGTCACTGTAAGAAATCTTATTTAATATGTTGTGGAGTAAATAAAGAAAAAAAAAGAAGTAGCCAAAAACGACGTCGCCCATCAAAAACAACAACAACAACAACAACAACAACAAAACTATGCTTTTGCAATGTGTCTAGTTGTGACAACAAGCATTTTCGTGGCCTGTTGTGACTTGGAAACTCTAAACAGAAATCAGTGAGAAAAATGGGGTGTGGTAAGGGGGAGGGTATTTTCCATTTCCAAAGAGTACCGACAACGCAATAAAATTGTAATTCCTGGTGAGTTGAAATAGTAAGTTAATCATTATTAAGAAGGAAAGTGGGGTCACCTCGCAGCTCTTACAAAGTCTCACCTGATTGGAGACCACCCTTCAGGTGAGACAAAAGAACAAACAACACAAACAATGGACCCTAGCCCTAAAACAAAAGGACTGCGAAACTATCCCCGCCACTGAAATTGAGAGATTATAGGAGCTGCGAGGCTACCGGGAAAGTGAGCTTGTTTCGATCCTTCCTTTCTAACTGGGCTGCCTGAGCATGGGTAATTACCTGATCGGCCAAGCGTTCTAGTACTGACAAAAGGGACATCCCAGAATGCATTTTGTTATTACCATTTTCACTAAAACAAAATGAATTGAAATTTACAGAGTTCAGACACGCGAAGTTAGCTAATTTTGTCTTTTACTGATACAGTATTTCCTTGTGGAATCACCTGCAACCTGTTACAGGACGGATTTGGTAGATGGGTCAATGGTCTGTGGCTGCCGTATGTTCATAGTATGTTCACATTAGTGCTCCTTTGTACCTCAGTTAACTTTGGGAACGTGTGTGCAAATAGAGTGTTTTTCAATTGAGTGTCAAAAGTCTTTCGCGTTTGCTTTGCATAGCCAGAAATCTCATACAACATGGCTTCCAAAATGGTCGCAAGCATGCGCAGAGCACACACATACGGATTTGACATGGCGCCAAAATATAAAGGAAATGAGGGGAAAATAATATTGTTTTGCTTTTTGTGGCGTAGCCACACTAAAACTCAGTATTTCACATGATTTTAGTAGAGAGAGTCAAGTTCGAACCATGTTTTAAGTGAGTAAAATATGATAAAAAAATAGTTCTAAACGGTGCGTTTTTGATCGATATAATCTCATAAAGTAGCCACACTTTTCTCTTAAGGTTCCTTTAAATGGGTCTTACCTTCATGGTTTCCTTAGTCCGCTTCGAGGAAATAACTGCACCGAATTAATTTCCCACAATCTTATTCAAAAGATAAGATAAGAAGCTCGCAGAAATAATATTTTTGACTCTAACAAATTTCCTTAACATGGTCTTATATGTAAATAGTGGCATTTTCAAGGAATGCGAGACGAGCCGAGATGAAGCCATTACGAAGGAAAAATGCATCTTCGAGAGGTTTGCTTTCATTCCACTACGGTCGCCATATTGTTTTAACGTGTTTTCAGTGGTCAGTTGTATTCCCGATAACAAGTTAGGTACTTGATATCTGATGAACGGGCCGAGTTTCGAAAAATAGCGGGAACCTCGAAGTAATTATCGAAGGAAGTACAGGAAAATATTCACATATCCCAAGTCTGATGTAAAACCAATTAAATCAATTCAAACTTGATTAATTGATTTTGTGGATAGATTTCGATCAATAATCCTTAAAATTAGCGAAGCCAATAGCATGTAAACAACAATAACAGCCTTCATTTGTCCGCCTGCCATGTTGAATATCAAAATATACGCGCCCGCCGTTCAATCCGCTGACTGGCTATGGATTTTGCTTTAGAGAGGTTTTCAACTGAGCATCGAAAGTAAATTGCGGCTGCTTTGGTTTTGCATTGCTTCGCTCTGTCATTGGCCAGCAAAACTCGCGCCACTGTTTTAACCAATGAGGAGCAAAACCAAGACCAATCGTGACTTGCACACACGCATTCTCCCGCACTTTGCGTCGGCTACATGTAATTGCTTCGAATTCTGATTGCCTCATTGCGCTGTTTGCGTCTGTTGTGATTGGTCAGATTAATTGCGTTGGTTTTGGTTTTGCGACACAATTGAAAATCTCTCTTATTCGCTCTGTGAATGGTTTAACAAAGCTAGCGCCAATCGTGACTTGATCGCAAGACCGTGCTAGGCATGACTATATGTAATTGTTTTGCATCCTGATTGGCTCATTGTGCTGTTTCCTTCTTCTCTGGTTAGCCTCCGCTCCTTTTCCCTTTTACTCAGTTAACATTACGCTAAGTAAAACGCATTTCAAACTTAGCTTCAAAAGAAAAGACAACTTCACCAGAATCGGCGCCTAGAACCGTTTGCTTCTGCATGATAAATATCCAGATCCACTGGGACTAGCTGCTCAAATTTGCCAATTTTCAACATATTTTAATTAGATAGAGTTACAGTCACAATAATTGAAACCTAACCCTTTTCGTATCAGTGCTTAATACTATATCAACGCTAAAGCACGAAACACTGTTCCTTGCAGAACTCAAGGTCTCTCCTTTCAGTTCTGTGTCTGATCTCCTGACGTGTACGTCAGTCTCACAAGGGTGAAGAATATTACATCGTGTAAACGCCAGACATTGTCCTTAGAGGCTGTGGCCGATGGGATCTAATGCTTTGATTGATCAGAGTAATGTATTTTGATTTTGGTTTCACGAAAGGGATCTTCATATTAAATTTAATTATCGGGACGCTTTAATTATCGGGACGCTTTGTAGTTTGTGCTTGCCACAAGCATCGTGGTCTCCTTGCGGCAATAATTGGTGATTCCCAGATAAATGTTTTCAATTTGATGTAATTTTCAAAATAATGATTCATTTGATACTCTGATAGTTTATGCTCATGAAAGGTGACATATCTTTAACCAATCAGGGTGTTATTTCTGAAAGTATCACACCAAGGAAGTTTCGTTTTTTGCGTTCATGTCTTTATTTCTGTCAAATAACATTTATTAGAAATGGGAAATCTAGGTTATGTGTAGGCTATTTTTCCTTTCCTTTCTAACGCTAGGTAAAGAAGTAACATTTTACGTGTATTCTTTTAGAGACAATCTGACTTTTAACTAAATTTCATTTATTCATTTCATTTTTAGACAGTATTTTTTTACTATACTTCGTCAACAATATCAGAGACTTCAGTCAAGCTTGCAGAAACTTTGGGGATATATGGCGACTCTGTGGGTCAACGTTTCTTAAGATCTCTTTAAAACCGAGAAGTATGTCGGCGACATTTTAAAGAGTGCAAAACGTCATACATGTGGATATACGAGGTCATTATTTTATTCAGTTACCGAATTTAAGGGAAAACACAGGGCTTATAGAATAAGGAATTTATAAAGATGTTACATTCAAATAGGAAATGGGCAGAATAATAATAATAATAATAATAATAATAATAATATAATAATAATAAGCAGGAAAACAAGTGCACCTTAATTGACGTGGCCATACCATCGGACAAAAACTCTTCATTAAAGTATCAGGGAAACTGTCTAAATACAAAGATCTGGAGATAGAAATAGCCCGTATGTGGCAGATGAGAACAGTGGTAATTTGGAGTTATTAGGAAAGGCACTGAAAAACAGCTGCGCGAAATCCCAGGCAACAACAATCCACATGAAATCCAGAAAACAGCACTTCTGGGAACAGCACACATTCTGAGAAAGGTCCTCTCAATCAGGTAAACTGAACAAACACTCCTCTAGTGCCTTAGAACCATGGTTTGGTTCTGGCCCTAGAAGGTAAATGTGGACAAGTAAAGTGAAATAAAATATAATAATAATACATTACTTGCCAAAACTTTCGGACGACTTTTATTTCGGACAAACAAAGTGTTCGAAAATAAAGCCATCCGAAATTTTTAAGCGTCCGAAATTTTAATCGTCCGAAAGTTTTACAATACAGTGTAAAACGTTTAAGTATAGTACTTTATTGGGCAACGCCATCACATCTATTCAAGGGCAACTGCTATATATTATATAGCTAGTACTCGGATTACGCTTTGATCGTTCTTTTTATCGGCTGGAAAGAAAAAAAATTGTTTCTTTTATGAAAAACAGAATGTAGATAAATTCCATTTTGAGCTCCAAAGCCCTTAGTTTCCTTTATGGAGCGAATTCTAGTCGAGATATTGCTTTGACATGTCTATAAACTGTGAGACGGATCAAATGGATCAATGATATAATGTTCAAACAATCAATAAGCAGCTGAAAACTAATATTACATGTGTGATTAAAATGATACTAACTGTTTATTGGCTTCCAGCTGGTTTTCGTGTTAGATTCAGATGTGAGGGAGCCAGGTGCAATAGATAAAACACTTCATTTGAACATTTGATTTCATTTGATTTATGAGATCTGAGACTTAAATAAAGTGATTATTATTATTATTATTATTATTATTATTATTATTATTATTATCAAGGCTTCGTAGCGGCACGAAGATATCCCTTTAATGAATCACACGATATTTTTGAAGTTCATTTTTTAACGAAAACATGTTTCGGATGAGACATCATCCATCGTCAGTTGCATAGTAAAGAATAAAATGAAAATGAGCAATAAATAGTGTAACAGAGTGAGATATTAACAAGAGTAATTAAGGGTAAAGCCCTTAGTTAGCATAAATAGTTTCTTTACCCTTAATTATTCTTGTTAATATCTCACTCTGTTACAAGTATTTATTGCTCATTTTCATTTTATTCTTTACTGTGCAACTGACGATGGATGATGTCTCATCCGAAACATGTTTTCATTAAAAAATGAACTTCAAAAATATCGTGTGGTTCATTAAAGCGATATTATTATTATTATTATTATTATTATTATTATTATTACGAATCAATGAATTAATCAATCAACAAGTTTTTGTTGTTATTAGGGCACTCCCCAATATGTGAATATCCAGCAGATCAAAGAACAAGGTGGCATCCCAGCCACAACTTTAATGGGCTGCATTAAATCACTTCTAAACACAACTAAGGCTTAAACATTTTTGAAAAGTTCGAAATGTCCGGCACAGTTGGTCAGCCAGGATGTCCATCACTAGGGGCGCACAACTCCCATACTTAGCCTATGTCACGGCATTTTTACAGACCGATTTATTTTTAGACTATATTTTCCGGCGAAAAAGAGCAGCGAGGACGGCAACGGCAACGAGAGCGTCACAAAACAATAGTTTAATGAGCAAAAACAAAGGCTCTGCACCTGCATCGACTTCTAACGATTGGTCATCGGGACTCCTGCGGGAGTCTGATATTGGTGGAAAAATCAATCAGCAAATTCAATCAATCAACGCTTGTAATTTAATTTGACAATACGTAAACGGCGAAAGACTTTAAAGCAAGCCTTGTACTACCATTCATAGTCTGTGAAAATCGTTAAAACTCAGTATCACTTCCTGACCTGATTCAGAACTATAGAGTAGAAAATGAACTTTTTTTATGATATCGGCACCTGGTTCTGAGTGCATTCCAATTTTCATGCAAAATTTCAGATCTCTGTAGTACATCACGACTAAGAAAAAATCAACGCAGGAAAATGGTTGAGTATAGATTTCTGTGTATCTTATGCACTTAATGTTTATGTCTTTAGCTGAGAAACATGGAGATGGTTAAATCAAAGTTTGAACCAAACGATTTCAATGACACCATTGTCCTTCAGCACATGGCTGACGTGCTAGACTCTCCTGAAATGCAGACTCCGAACAGTGTGTTCCTCTTCAACCTCGGCGTGCATTATTCTGTGTCACTGAACTTTACAACTTATAATTATACAAAGGCCTAATAGATAATGTGGTGAAGCTTATCAAGACAAAGATTGATGACAGAAACAAGAACTTGGCAATCCCCGTATGGAAGACCACAACATCCATCGAAAGAGAAAAGACGTATGAAATATATGCGGAACTACCAAAGAACGTAACTTTCGGGAGATTTCATACTCATCAGGTAACATCCCTTTTTCAGTTGAGGATCACCACAGCTAGTCACATGATCTTTAAATTTAACTCTCCGAAGGGCAACAAATTCTGAAGTCAATTAGCAATTATTTCGAGTAGTATAGTAGGGACCGTTTAGGCTGTTTTTTGCGGTGGTCTGTCATTAATTTGTGGTGGAATACATTAACGTCGATGACGTCACGAATAAGTCCCGTTTTGGCCTAGTTGATACCTAGTTTGGCCTAGTAGCCTAAGTAAATCATTAGTATTCAAACTGCCTTGGTAAAATTGCCTTCCTGCATACTAATAAGTGTCCCTCTAGTACAATAAAAACAATAGGCTTGCCCAGACTTACCCGTCAATAGTTAACACGGATTGGTGTAATCCAAACTCTATTATGTGTTCAAAATAAAAGCGGGTAGTTTTTGAAAGCGCTGTCTTTGTTGCGATTTGTTTGTTAGGAAAAACTTATCTCCGAGACTTTCAGTTTATTCGAAACATTTATCGATCATTACTGTTAAAATGGCTTGCTTAACCGTTAACGATTTCCAAGTTGCTTTGAATGGTTGCTTTCCGCTCCATTAATCACTAGCTAATTATGCAAACATACAGTGCCCTACATTTGCATACCAACTCTACAGTAAAGGAGCCCATGGGACAACCTTCTGCCATTCAACAACGACAATAGACGGCTTAAGCACGTGAGTAATGTATGACAGGCTTTTTGGGGGACAAAATATACTGCTTAAATATGTATGATCATCGATCTCTGCGAAGTAGTATAGTGTTTGGGGGTACGAAATCATTTGATCTCGTTTTCCCCAAACTACTACTGCCTTCTGGTCTCGTATTCTGGAATATATAGTTATTTAATTTGATGGAATATATAGTTATTTAATTTGATGGAATATATAGTTATTTAATTTGATGGAATATATAGTTATTTAATTTGATGGAATATATAGTTATTTAATTTGATGGAATATATAGTTATTTAATTTGATGGAATCTATAGTTGCTCAATCTGATGGAACCAAGGTCAGCACACTTCATCTATAGTTTATTAAAATGCGTGACATTCTCGGAAAAATCACCAAGCGTGACATTCTCGGAAAACAGGGAATGAGTCATCGCCTATTTAAAAATAAAATATCACATAATATTATAGAATGAGTTGTAATTCAGTAATCCACAATGAATTAAAGAATATGGGAGAATTGTCATGTTATTTTTGTGATCAGCTATTGGTCAAAGTTGTTAAAAGTGTGAAAGCACCTTGCTGTGATAATCAGAAAATGTTTAACGATGATGGTGAAAATGTTTGTCTAAATTGTGGTTCAGTTCATGGTTATGATTATTGTAAAGAGTACGTTGACTTTCATAATAATATGTATAAAATACGGCGAAAATCTGTATATCATCGGAAGTACCATATTGAAAATGTGATAAATGGTATATGTTGTAAGAATAGACTTCAAATTTCTGTAAAAGATAAAGGCAAAATATTGAAAATATTCCAAGAGATAGACACTGTCCTTCCTTTGGTGAATAAGAATCGTAAAAGGATGATAAGTACGAAATTTATGCTTAAGCAAATATTTTTAATGCTTGATCTTCCATTTGATAAAATAATAGTTACTAGATCAAAAAAGACGCTTGGATTTTATGATCGATATTGGGTTGAGATTCTATTGTTGAGATTTGATAAGATTATTAGTATTATCAAGCAGTGAATTTTTCATCATATTTCAGTAGGTACTTATCAATAATTGGACTATTGTCAGTCACATAATCATCGATATTCTTCATTGAGATTTGTATACTTGAAGCATCAAAATCACCACTTCTCAACTTGTCTTTTATTGAATTGAGTAGATGTTGATAGCTTTGATAAGCATATGTGCAATTCTGGATTTTCAAATCTAGGTTTTTATGCTTCATCCACCCTTGTATCAAAAGTGCTGCTGTACTGATGGCTACCAAACTAACACCACCTGTTGCCACACTTGTGGCGAGACCCCCAGTTGCAAAGATGATGGACAAGGAATTCCCAGTAATTTCCATTTTTTGAACCGTTTAACAGCCTGTTTATGAGCCCAACACTTTCTGTGATATGTGTGGTAATAGGCTTTTAATTCATTTACCTGATCTTCTGTTAATTCACCTGAAATATGGTTCCAGCTGAATATGCTTTTTCGCTCTTTCATACAATATGCTTATATAACGATTCTGTTCAACACACAGTACCACAAACCAGACAATTGTCCACTTAGAGGTGACAATTTGTTAAATTTCGTTGTCATGAAACGGGGGAAAGCATAAGAATATCCTCTGTCAAGTGAATGTTTGACATAAAACCTACCGAAGGCATCATGTAATATTGCATGTGTTTGCAACACATTAATCCATCCAAGAGTATGCTCCAGCAAATGTGTCAGGCAACCATCACCATATCCAATTAATCCAATGTCTTCATGCTCCAAAAGGATATCTCTCACCTCAACATACTTGTTAAAATGTTTGTGATATAGAAACTGATAAACCAAAGCTGATTTCAAAATCCTCTTGTCAACACCAGGGTTTTTCCGTTCGGCATCCCGAGTAAACCATCTCACATATCTAATTATTTTGTTCATTTATATTATATCGTTGGATTAAAATTTGATGATGATCTGAAATTGTTTTTTCGTCTAATATAGAATCCAAGTACACACAGAAAAAAATAACACTACCGTCAAGAGGTGCGATGGAGCTAGGATCCAAATCACCAAAAGTCATTTGCCGACTACCACTTCTGTTAGCCGCTGTAAAACTTCCAATATGTTTTTTATTCCAATAGATTTTACTTGTGTTTGTTTTTGGAGAAGATAAATTATCCCAGTGAACAGACAAGCAGTGCCAAACATTTATTTGACCCAAATCATTTGAGGAATAATCAGATATCTTTCTGAAGTTCTGTATAGATGCTGCTGGACCAAAATATACACAATTTGATTGATCAACACCACTTATAACTAAATTTGAACCATTGTAATAGCTGACAAACTTATCATAACCTCCATTATCATGACCAAAAAGACCATTTTTCCATGGACTTCCACCTGTATTTGAATTTAATTTATAAACAATGAAGATATTAACAGCATTATTATTTAAATTGATTTGACTTATCATTCTCTGTGATCCATTAAAGTCTAAATAATAACGTCCATTATGTTTCTCAGCCTTGGTACAAACAGTGGGTCTTATGTTTAAAGTCGGTTGCGTTGCATTATTTTCTTCATTTGAGAGATCGTACAATGTTTCAACTTTTCTGTCTGCATTCATGTCTAAAAAATTATTATTCGCTCTGTCGATTTGATAAGTACATTTAGAGTATAATCTGATGAATTCAGAAACCCATAAATCCAAAAAACTATCTCTGACAATATCTGAAACTTGTGATTTGATTACAACATGATCAGAATCATTACCTGCTTTTACATTAGTCAAATGTTTGTTTTCAAGATCATAGTGACCATCTTGTGTTAATGTAAAACCAATTCCTTTGTCACCTTTAGGACCAATTAGACCTATATCACCTTTATCACCTTTATTGTCTTGATTCAGTGAATGATTGAATACTCCCATATAATATTATTTTAGATTAATTCATGACCACTTCAAGTGTGAATGTTGTATCAAATGCACCTGTATTAGGATGTGAATAATCAATTATAAGATAGCCTCTCGATAATGATTTATTGACGTCAACCGTTGTGATGTTTCTACCCGCAGCACCATGTCTGTATTCAAAAATTGTTGCTGGTAATGGTAAATTTCCAGCACCTTCAGCTTTTGTCTTGAAGTAGAATATTCCGGGTTTTGTTCCTTGTATTACATACATATTCTTAATATGAAAGTTATTGTTATGAATGACTAAAAAATCAGCGCCATTTATCAATACAGGCTTTAAAACATTCTTATTATGTCCTTGTTTGGCTTTAACAGAGCAATTTAAATATTGTATTTGACCGATTATTCCATTCCCATTCAAATTTAGATCACCTCCTAATTTCGGCCTGTAAAGAGCAAATCCACCCAAATCGAAAGCCGTTTCCATAATTACACCTGTAACGCTTGAACGAAATAGATTCAAACTATTATTATGAATTCTATAGCCATTCAGATTTAAATCACCACCAAGTTTAGCCTCTTTTATCAGATAAGTGTTCATATTAATATTATTTAGCATTGTAAATTCACCATTGTCTCCACCAAACAACCAATTTTCATTTTCTTTCACATCAAAACCATTCAAATCTAAATCAGTTTGTAATTGTATTTCTTCATTCACGATTTTATAAGCTTCTGCGAAGTCGTAAACACTTGATGGAACGTCTACAGCTTCAAAATCAATACCATATGCAACACAATGAACTTTGTACTTATTTGGATAAGTTGGGTTAGCATTAATATGAATCGTACAATATAAATATTCAGGTGGTGAACTTGCTGATGGTTTTTCAATCCATAATAAATATCTCGAATGATCTTCATTTCTGTTATCAAATTTTCTCCCTACAGTTTTATGAATTGTAATTCCACCAGTTGCACTGAATGTTGCACTACTAAGATTCATTCCTTCATAATCAGGAAATAGCCATTCAAGAATGAAAGTGTATTTTCCATCTTTTATTGTGTACATATTAAATCCAATTCTAGCTCTGTAAATATGATTAGCTTCTTTATTCAAGTCTATATCAATAACCTTTTTTAAAATCAAATGCGGTGAACGAGGTAAATTGACATATCCATTAACTGTCAAGCCATATTCAGTGCTAATTTCATCGATATCATTCATCAAATATTTGAAAGCATTCTTTGGATGAGAAGCAGATGAAATATGACTTTTTTCTAATTGATCTAAATTTACGGCATCAGTTTTATTTGTTCCTTCTTTTAAGTCAATGATTTTATGCCCTCCAAGTTTCATATCCGCTGCCATCGCGTTTGTTCCATTCAATAGTAAAGTGTTTGCTCTGATGGTTTGTGAAGCTCGATTTAAAACTCTAAAGTTCACTGCATCAGTTTCATTCGCCACGTCTGCTAAATTTGTTATTTTATTATTATTCATGTCAATATAGTCTGAAGTATGAATCTGGCCAACATTCTCCAAGTGTTTGTTTAAAAAATCAAAGCTTCCATCAGATGTAAATCCAATTATATCTTTAGTTTTATCATCTACATAAAACTTATTGGCAGCATCTCTGTTAGCAGTTGGTGTTGCACAGTTGATCACTTTGTTACCAGCCAGATTTAAATTAGCAGTCATTTCTTGTGTTCCATCTCGAAGTAGAGTTTGACCGATACTGCTTTTTGATGCGAGATTAATGTCAATATATGATTTATTCACAAGATCTGCTGGTTGGTTTCCTATCCCATGGCCTCTAATAATAAACCCCCCAAAATCCTGATTGCCGGTCATTATAACACTTCCATCTTTTTTAAGAAATTGAGAAACATCAATACCAGCAATTTCAGCATCAACATACTTTTTGTTTACAGCATCTTGTGGGTTTGAGGGGTTATCCTGCAGGTTGAGGATTTTGTTTAATTTCATGTCAATATTACTACCAAACGCAACATGGCCGTTTTCAATTTCATATGCTGGGTCATGGAGAAAGTAAGACAAATTGGTATGATAGCCATAGGCCCCATAAACGATGATATGTGTTTTGGTGTTAGACGCAGGAGCAGTGCTGGAAAGTTCCACCTGTATTGCCGCTTGACCACCACTGGTTTTTTCGATTCGGAAAAGCTTCTTCATATAACCATCAACGTGTGGAGTTTGGGGAAAAGGTTTTTGAAACGGCTGTCCCGCATCTCGTATATTTACAGTTGGAAGGGTTAAATCGACTGTTGCACTTCTTGGGTCTGATGGTGAGTAAAACTCAACAACAAAAGTGTACTGACTGTTTCTCAAAGATGTCACATTAAAACGAATTTTGGATGTAAAGTTACCACTATGTGAAATGATAAAAGACAATGACGACTTGTTTATGTGATAAGGTGATCTGTCAAAATTCTCAATTTGAAGGTTTGTTGCATCACTAACTACAGAAGACTTGGATTTGTCTTTTAACAGAAAAGCGAATGGGTTGCGTTGAGCTCCTGATGCTGAAAAAACAAGGTCATCAACATACTTTTTGTTGGCAGAATCTTTATCAGAGTTTGGAGTCTCAACATTTGTTATTTTATTGTCACCCATGTCAAGATCACCAGTCATTGCAACACTTCCATCTTTTTTAAGAAATGGTGAAACATCAATGCCAGTAATTCCAGCAATTTCAGTATCAACATACCCCTTTGTGGCTGTATCATTGTTTGCTGTTGGCGCTGCTACATTAGTCAATTTGTTACCTCCAAGATTCAAATCAGAAGTCATTGCAACGCTTCCATCTTTTTTCACAAAGTTAGAATTAACCATAATGTATCCGCTTTTTTTGTCGCCAGATATGTGGCAGCATCATCAACGTATTTTTTAGTTGTACAGTCTTGTGGAAGTATAGGGCGTGCAACATTGACTATTCTATGAAAACTCATTTTAACCTCACGATCAAATACAATTCTTCCTCTTCTATTACAAAAGCTGGGTCGTGAATATGTGATAAAATGATATTAGAAAATCCATAAACACCATAAACTATGACGTAATGTTTTTTATTATTTTGTAAATATGGTGAAATCAACAATAACTCCATTGATGTGGAACCATGACTTGTTTTTTCAAGGAAGAATATTCTCTTAAGATAACCATCAACAAGATGAGTCTTTGGAAATGCTCTTTTTATTGAATCCTTTCTTTCAATTAAATTAGATGACAGATTGTCGTCATCGACTGTTGCATTATTTGGGCTACCATCAGTATAAAACTCAACAACTAAAGTGTACTTTGAAACTTCCAATTGTGTCAGATCAAAACGAAGAACAGTTGTAAGACCAGCAGTAGGAATAACAAAAGACAAGGCTATTTTATTAAATGAGTAAGGGCTTTTGTCAAAATCTTCCAATTGCAGATTATTCGCATTTCTAAGAATAGTTGTTTTTGATGTATCTTCAAGAAGAAATTTGAATGGATTAACACGTGTTCCTTCAATTGATAAAACAGCATCATTAACATATCCCAAGTTAGCAGAATCATAATGATTTACTGGATCACCAACATATGTCAAACGTTTATTTTCAATGTCATAATTACCATCTTGTGTTAATCTAAATCCATCACCTTTGGGACCAACAGCTCCAGTAGCTCCTTGTGGACCAATTGCACCTGTATTACCTTTTGGACCTCTATCACCTTTTTCACCTTTGGGACCAATTGGACCAGCTGGGCCTCTTTCACCAGTTTCTGTTTTATCTTGATTTATTTGAGCATTAAAAACTCCCATTATATCATCTTGTTAGATTAATTTTTCGATTCTTTCTGTTTTTGGATTCTCCTGTTTTTCAACATTTTGGAAATTATTGATTGCCATATAATATTAGATTAGATTAAACAGCACCATAAAAATTTCTCTTGATTGTTTTCATCGGCTTGTCAACATAACAGAAGGAATATGGTTTCTTGGTGGCTTCAATGTATTTCTTCTTGTCTATTCCAAGTTCTTGTGCAATCAAGTTTCTTTCTCTTGTAGATGGGAAATCATAAAGGCAGAAGTGACTGCAATTGAGTCTGATTGATTTTGGACAGCCATAGAATGATTGTGTGAGATATATGACTGAACAGTTCTTGTGTCTCCCCTGAATGAAATAGCTTATGATTTGATCTTGTTTTTTATCAGTCACGAAATCATCAAAAACAACCAATCGCTGCAAATCTGTGTCTTTTATTTGTTCAACTGGCAATATCTCTTCTTGACTGCAAACCAAGGCAGGATATCCAATGTGACTGCTTATTTCATCCATTACTTTCCGAAGATATTGATATTTGTCTTGATCTAAATTTTTTGCATAAAGATGTATCTGATCATAATAGACCAACGGTTCCATAATCAGATGCATGAACAATGTTGTCTTTCCAGATCCAGAATTACCAGCCAATAACATTCTAAATGTATCTTTTGGCATATACGGATACAACTGTCTGAATGAATTCTTTAAACCCTGAATATCATAATTAGGGATTTCCATATGTAAATAGTTTAGATTAGTCTAACACAATTGTATATGGATATAGAACGAATGAAAAGGCTTCTTAAAAGTGGAATTGAAGCTGGAAACAAAACAAGAGAAGTTCGTGATGTTATCAAGACTTATGAATACAGAAAACAGGATGCATATGATACAACATCAGAATTGCTGAAACCCTCTATTGATGTCCAGAAGAGTGTGAAAGAAAGTGTCGACGAAAAAACAGGATGAAGTCATTAAACAGTTGAAAAAAAATCAAAAAGCCTTAACACAAGGACTTGATGATGTTATTGAAGCTAATCGCAGAGCAATTACAATGGGTATGGAACTTCCTGGAGCCATTGAAGCACCTGAAAAAGAGGATCAGACACCCAACATATTATCGATCGATAACTATTTCGATAGAGATGATAGAATCATATTAAGAAATCACAATCTTTTGAAACCATCCGAATTAACTCAAGTCACCCCACAAAAACTTCTTGAAGAAAGGGAGAAAGCTGCAGAAAAAGCCAAGAATATGGGAAGAAGAAAAAAAAAAATCATTCACTCCAGAAGAAAATGAATCTCATAAAAGAGAAATACAAACTTTGAAGAAATATAGAGATACGATTTCAGATGTATTAGCTTCTTACAAATACAAAACAGGGAAAGGAATGGGTTCAAGGGATGCATTTTTGGGTGACATGCTTTCAAGACTGCAGTTGCTTGGTGGATCTATTTCAGCCGGCAACAACAGCAGAAATGTTCAAAATGAATTCACAAATATATTGCATACATTGAACAGACTGGGAATCCTGAAAACCGGTGAGCTAAATAAATAATGATGAAATATCTAATGTAAAAGTATATGACAGAAATTTCATTACGATTCAACAGTAAAAACAGAGACAAAATTGGTGTCAGCAAGAGTCATGATTTTGAAAAAAGATTTAATTCACCTCTTAAATTAACGAATGATTTAAAATATGAAATGGCTGTGAATGTCATCAATATGACATACAGTTGGTACAATATCAGAGATATTTTTGGGAATAATCAAATGAAATACAGCTATGACAAAGGTGTAAACTGGGAAACAATAACATTCGTTAACGGGATGTATTCATACGACGATATCAATAGTTACATTCATGAGTATATGAGAAAAAACAGCCATGTACTGAATCCATCTGAAACAGACAAATCAAAATTCCAGTATGGTATTAACATGTATTTCGTTTTGTCAACATATCGCATTTTGATTGAACTCAATGAAAATTATCGTGTGGATCTGAGGAATCTTGATTTCAGAAAACTTATCGGTTTCGATTCAAAATTAGTTCCAGCCACAGAATATGGAACAAATCTACCTGATATTACAAGAGGAGTAGATGAAATTTATATCAATTGTGATTTGGTGACAGATAGCATTGTTGATGGAAATAGCACAAATACAATCGCTGTTATTCCTGTCACAGATCTCGTTAGAAGTTTACCTTTCACTTACAAACCTCGTTTTCTTTCATGGAATCCTGTCTCAACACATACAATCAGCTCAATACGTTTTTATGTCACAGACTCTTCTAGAGCTCCAGTCGATTTGAATGGGATAGATTGGTATATTGAGTTATTCTTGAGAGAGACAGAATTATAAAACCTAATAGTATATGAAACGGTTTGAGTTTAAAAAATATGAACAACATGGTGAAGGTATTGTGACTGATATGATCAAAACAGCTGAAAAAAAAGCAGCAACAACAATTGGTGAACATGCTGGTAAAAAAGCTGGCGACAAAATCATAGAACTTTTGAAAAAGAGAAAGAGTGGAACTGAGAGTGCGAGCCAGACTGGTGGTTTAATCAAAAGAAAGAGAGGTCGACCACGTAAAATAAAATAACTTTTATCTAACACAATAATATATGTCAAACTATCGTGACTCAAAAAATATCGAAAGATATGAAGATGTAGTGTTCGAACTAGAGACAGCACTTAATACTGTAGTAGCAAACAATGATCATCAGAAGAAAACAGGTTACCGTTTCGTTGTTGATAACAGTGGAGAGACTACACCATTTGACTGGTATAATGCCCGTTTTAATGTCGATTTCATTGTAAACAAGCTTGCAGATGGAGCTGACATTGCTGCTGCAGATCAAAATGGTATTGTTAATTCAGTTCACGCTCTTATTAACACCATTAATGTAAAAATGAATGGTCTTGATGTTTATGAATGCCGAAACGCTAACCAAGCCACAAATATTAAGTCATTGCTTGAGTATTCACAGGGTTATGCTGTAAGTCAGGGAACTAATGAGTTCTTCTATCTTGACACCAGCAGAGGTGCTGAAACAGAGTGGCACAAGCTGCTTATAACAAAGGATTCTCAGATCGTAAAGCTTTGCTTAATGATGGTGGTGAAGTAAATGCAGAGATAGCATTAAACAGATACGGTTTTTTCAAGAGCTTTTGGGATGAACTCATGCCTAACTCAAAAATAGAGTTGAACCTGACACTTGAAAGTGATGACAATATGATTTGGCAAGCTACTGATGAATGTCGTGTGGTACTAACTAAATTCCAGCTAATTGTTCCTCGTATTATTTTTAATTCTACGGGAAAGTCCTTATACATGAGCAAGTATCTTGACAACAGAAAGTGGACTTACATGAGAGAAATGGTTGAGAGAGGCAATTCAACAAGACAACAGACAGCCAATTTCCGTATTTCCACAGGAATAAACAAACCCAGGCATGTCTTTGTATTCATCATCAATGATGTCAATAATGCATCTCAGACAGCCAATAAATTCTTGTACAACACATTCTCAGTTGCAAATAACCGAACTTTGACTGATTGTTATCTTGAGGTTGGCAATGGTAATGATTATCCAGAGGTACATTATAAACCATCAACAGAACCAACAAGAGTATTTAGAGATGTTTTGAAATATGTTCAAGCTGTAAACGATTTTAGTGAAAGTACCCTTCTCAACAGGGGCAATTTCGGTACAATATTCCCTTTTGTTTATTTCGATCTGACAAAACAGAAACAGGATATTAAAGATGGAATGACAAAACTGACTTTCAAATACACTTTGAGTGCTGCAACAGATGCTGATTACAGTGTGTATGCATTGGTCCTCTATGAGCAGGATATTGAGATGAGAAAGACTGATGGAAAATTAATTCTGAGATCAATGTAAATTAAATAAATTAAATAATTAAATAAATTAAATTAAATGATTGTTTGTATTAAATACAATTTAGTATAAACATATATTATATGACTACTTATCATCCTCATGGAGTAAGACTTTCAGGAAGTCAGAAGGAAAGGCTTGCAAAAGCTATACAAACAAATTCACCGGTAACATTGAGACTCGCACATGGAGATCTCACTGGAGGTGATCAAATGATGTTGACAAAAACACAGATAAAAAAATTAGCCAAATCACAGAGAAATGGAACAGGTGCTGATGTAAAGATATCCAAAGCACAGATCAGAAAATCAGTCCAAGAAGGAGGTTCTCTTTGGTCCAGTCTTTTTTCACTTGGAACAAGACTATTGCCTTATGCAGGTAAAGCAGTAGCTAAAGCGGCTCCAGCATTGGCTACAGGTGCTCTTTCTTCATTAGCAAGTCTCGGCATTGATAAACTATTTGGAAAGAAACAAAAAGGAGGATTCATTATTCCCAATAAAAACTTGCCCCAACTATTGAATTTTAGAAATTTATTGAATGTGAGACAAATGGCTGATCTTTTAAATGTGATGCAGTCTGGCGGACAACTTGCTATCAAACCAACAAAAACTCAGACTGGAAAGGGTATTGGAACAATACTGGCGAGTATTGGAATTCCTTTGGCCATAGAAGCAATTAGAAAATTAACTGGAAAAGGTTTGCATGTTGAAAGCAGCCGTCCAAGACGGTCAATACCTGTTCATGTTCCAGATGACATTGTACCAGAAAGAAAGGTGGGAAACATGCTATGATTCCATGGCAATCCCTCCTGTTTTTGGTACATGGGATAACCCAATAGGCATGGGAATGAAAAAAAAAAGAAAAACCAAAGGAAAAGGACTTCTACTAGGCAAAAACAGTCCATTCAATTCAATCCCCATACTAGGAACCATTTTGTAAATAAACCCTTATCCAACTTTGATTTAATCAATTGGGTGAAACAACTTGGAATAAAACATTTTAGAGGAGTATTTTCAAGAGACAACTGCCGAGACAAATAAAAAACAATGAATGTGGGATAGTCAATCTTGATTCCAAAATTGGACCTGGTTCTCACTGGGTTTGTTATAGGAATTTCAAAAATGATAAATACTGTGAATACTTCGACTCTTTCGGTTTAATGATGCCAACAGAAGTAAAGAAATACATGGCTGCAAGCGGTAAACAACTTGAATACTCTGGTGATGAGATACAAGAAAGGGAATCAGTATTATGTGGATATTGGTGTTTGTACTATCTTCTTGAGAGACAAAAAGGCAGATCCATTCTTAATACAATACATAATGCTGAATTTGATCCAACAGACACAAGAGTCAATCACAGATTCATCATAGACTACTTCAAAAATATCTAACTTAATGGTATAATGGTAAAATCATATTGTGTGAAACAGAAGAAGCAGACTGAGTGTGTACCAGGAAGCGAAACATACCAAAAGACTAAAAATGGAAGAACCATGATGAAATGCAAGTGTGCTGAGTGTGGGATCACAAAGACTAAGTTTGTCAAAGGAAGGGAAACTGATTAGCCCGTCTGAAGGGGCGGGCATACTAGATTCGGCAGCAGATATGGCGCTAACAGGATTCTTAGAACATGGAGTCCCTTATTTAGCAAAGAAAGGTGTAGAAATGGGAAGATATTATGCTTCTGAAGCAATGAGAAATCCAAAGCTGCAAAAGAAATTAATTGACAAAGGACTTTCCCTCGCAAAGCCTACAATCACAAAAGTTGGTAAAGAAGGCTTAATGCAATTGAGCACTGCTATTAGACCCAAACGCTCTGACAAGAAAAAAATGTATAAAACAGATATTGCTGGAGTTGATTATACACGTGGTGGCTCATTGCTTGGAGATATCATGTATGCAAAACCAGAAGATATACAAAAATGGGTAGCTAAAATCAATAAAATGGGAGGCGCGATTGATATCCATAAGGTAATTGGCAAGCTTCCTAAACCAAAAGCAGGTTGGACACCAAGTAAATATAAATATATGGGACCATACAATCCATTGCATGAGCAGTTGGAATATGATCCATTGACTGGTGAGGTCTTGAAATGGAATGTACAACCTTACAATAAGGTGGATGAAATAGCAGCTTACCACGATATTTGTTATGATATGGGAAAAAATAAAGGTGATTGTGACAAAACAATGGTCGAGTCACTAGATCAAATACCATATGGTGAGATGCCAAAATGGGGTCAAACAGCTAGATTCTTAATCGACAAAAAACAGAAACTTGGTCTCGGTGTTTCAAAAAACGGAAAAAGCCGTCGAGTGAAGAAAAACTGGCAAGAAAAACTAGCTGATGAATTACATGCACCCATAAAACGAAATTTCACTCGGCGGCGTGTGATTGTAAATAAAATTGATGAAATATGGGCAAGTGATCTAGTTGAAATGCAACAGTTCAGTAAATGGAATAAAGGTTATCGATATCTTCTTATGGTTATTGATGTCTTCAGCAAATATGGTTGGATTGTCCCATTGAAGGATAAGAAAGGTGAATCTGTCACTGAAGCATTCAAATCAATATTCAAGGAAGGTAGAAAACCACAGTATTTATGGGTCGACAAGGGAAAAGAGTTTTACAACAAACACTTGAAGGACTTGCTAGAGAAACATAGTGTACAGATGTACTCAACTGAGAATGAAGAGAAATCATCAGTAGTTGAAAGATGGAATAGGACAATCAAGTCCAAAATGTGGAAGCAGTTCACTGTTCAAGGTAATACACAGTATTTAGACATGTTACCAAAATTAGTGAAACAGTATAATAATACCAAACATTCAAGCATAAAGATGACACCCGTTGAAGCATCTGATAAGAGGAACGAAGGAACTGTTTACTTCAATTTGTATGGCGATATGAAAACATTAAAACAGAAACCAAAATTTAAAATAGGTGACAAGGTCCGAATATCCAAGTATAAACGGAATGTGTTCGACAAGGGCTATACACCCAAATTGGACTGAAGAAGTGTTTACAGTTGATAAAATCCAGTACACTAATCCAGTCACTTACAAACTAAAAGATCTCAACGATGAAGAAATACAAGGGAGTTTTTATGAAGCTGAATTATTGAAAGCCAGACAGGATGTATTCCGTATTGATAAAGTCATTCGCAGAGATTACAAGAAGAAACAAGCTTTAGTGAAGTGGAAGGGTTACAGTGACGAATTTAACAGTTGGATCCCATTCAAGGATTTAAAAGACATATTATAAAGAGAAAATTATCTAACATATATGTGAGTAGACCCTA
The DNA here is from genome assembly GCA_016490735.1 of Pachyseris speciosa. Classification (NCBI taxonomy): domain Eukaryota; kingdom Metazoa; phylum Cnidaria; class Anthozoa; order Scleractinia; family Pachyseridae; genus Pachyseris; species Pachyseris speciosa. The sequence goes on from JAEMWC010000923.1 coordinate 38,740, forward strand.
CAGTATATCTGTTATTTGCTATTATGTAGCCAAGAATATTATTATTCCTGACTATATTTAAACACAGGTCGAAAATGAATTTAAAAAATAAATTATTATAATATAATATACAAATGCAAAAATATTCCTACGATAATAAAGAATTAGATGTATCAATAGATTGCTATCTTGATGATAAAAATAAAATATGGTTCAGAGGAAGAGACATTGCTAAAATTCTTGACTATAAAAATCCACAAAGAGCAATCAGAGATTATGTTGTATCGGATGATAAAATCTTAAGAGACCATAAAATCAGCATAAATTCACGAGGGACAAAAATGGTCCCTCGTGCTGAGGCCACTGATTCACGGGGGACAAAAATGGTCCCTCGTGCTGAGACCCCCGAAAAAACTTTCAAATGTTTTTTTATAAATGAATCTGGACTTTATTCACTAATACTGTCCTCTAAAAAACAGGAAGCAGTAAAATTCAAACATTGGGTTACATCGAAAGTATTACCATCAATCAGGAAACAGGGATATTACAAACAGTTCAATGATAGAAGTAATAACATGCTGATGATTGAAAGTGAAAATGATCTGCACTGCAAGATTGTATCATTCATCAGAAAAAAATATGAAGATGCTTTAATGATTGTCGGTCTAGGTGAAAATCAAATAAGCTCAAATATGAGAATCAGAAGTTATAACAAAGGATATATGGCTGGTCAGTGTGATTTAATGCTGTTGAATCCCACTAGAAAATACAATGCTCTATGTCTTGAATTCAAAAGTCCAACTGGTGTGTATCAAGTGTCAGATAAACAAAAAAGTATGAAGCAAATGTATGAGAAAAATAAGTGTAAGTACATCATGAGCAATTGTTTCGAAGACTTGATTCATGAAATAACTAAACACTTAGAAGAAAGCAAATTATACTTATCACGAAGGAAAGATTTAAAAGAAAATTAAATTGATATAAAAATAAAAATATATAGATTATATATGGAGAATCAAAATGTTAAGAGAGGTCGGGGAAGGCCTAGAGTTCTCAGTGATGAGGAAAGAAAAAAACACAAGACTACCTATATGCTAAATAAAGAATGGTACTGTAACATATGTAAGACAGGACGTAACTACACAATGGCAGGAAAATCTTGTCATATTAAAACAAAAAAACATCAAAAAAATATTCTTCAATAATTACAATTCAAAAGGATCCAGTAATTGGATCAATTGAATTGTCAACCATATTTAAACGCAGACGGAAATGTTTTAAAGAAATAATAACTATAGATACATTATAAATGAAAAAAATTATCGAAACTAGTAGTAATATGGACAAGAAAAGTCTCCAAAAATTGAGCAAATCCAAGCTAATCGAATTGCTGTTGAAGCAGCAGAAAAAGCCTAAAGTTATTATAGTTGATGACACAAAACCAGTACCTAAACCAAGAACAAGACCAATTCCCGCCCCAAGGACGAAAAGACCAACTGTGAAAGAATTGATTGATTATTTTGAGAGGAAAAGATTACCAGCTCCACCAAAAGAATGGTTGGAAGAAATAGAGCAATTGAAAAAGAGACCGATCCCAGCCCCCAGAACCAAACAGGTGATTCAGAGACCAACACCTACACCCAGGACTAAGATAGAGCAAACAGAGAAAGCTCTGAAGGGCTTCACAAAATCTTTTGAAATCGGTATAAAAAATAACAAAGACCCGCTTGCGCAACTGCAAAACACAAGAAAGGCTGTTGCATATAATATTATAAAATTGTTGAATGAAATGAAAGGACTGAAATTCGTTGAAACGCTTAAGGTAATATTTGCAAAAATGACTGACGGAGAAATAGAATACAAAACCGCATATTTCAACAGTGTAGCTCAAACAATTGTGAATAATCTGGAAGTAACTGAATCACTACAGTTGTCAAAAGACCAAATAATGAATAAGATTGCAGTTTGGGTATCTGAAGGTTCAGGTTGGACTGTTGATTCAGTTGATAGTCATTATCTTAATGTTGTGAAATATGCGCCAATGAAGGGCTCCTCATACATTAAACTACCGAATGAACTCAGAAACAGTGCAAAGGGTTTAATTAACTTGAAAAATGAGGATAATGAATGCTTCCGATGGTGTCACATCAGACACCTGAACCCACAAGAGAAATACCCACAGAGGATTAAAAAGTTGACAAAAAATACATTGAAAAATTGGATTATAGAGGGATTGAATTCCCAGTTGCAACCAAGCATTACAACAAGATAGAGAAACAAAATGAGATCAACATCAATGTTTTTGGTTATGAGAATAGACAGCCATATCCAATTTTTGTTTCAAAAGAGAAATATACAGAATGCTTGAATCTGCTTCTAATAAGTGAAAATGAAAACAAGCATTATGTGCTGATCAAAGATTTCAATAAGTTTATGTACAATCAAACAAAGCACAAAGAAAGAAAACATTTTTGTATGCACTGTCTTCAATGCTTCAGCTCTGAAAGGGTGTTGAATAATCACAAGGACAACTGCATGCAAGTAAATGGCACACAGGCAATAAAAATGCCAAACAAAGATAACAACATAGTGAAATTCAACAACTTTCATAAACAACAGCGGGTACCATTTGTTATATATGCTGACTTTGAGGCCATCACTGAGAAAATACATGGTTGTCAACCCAACAGTGATAAATCATATACTGAAGCCTATCAGAAGCATACTGACTGTGGCTACGGCTATAAAGTTGTTTGTTGCTATGACGATAAATACAGCAAACCAGCAGCAATATACAGGGGTGAAAAGGCTGTGTACAAATTTATGGAAGCTATGCTTGAGGAGGTCAAATATTGCAAGAATGTTGTGAAAAAAATTTTAACAAACCATTGAAAATGACTAAAGATGATGAAGAGAAATTCCGAAAAGCCAAAGTTTGTCACATCTGTGATAAGAAATACACTGACAAAGATATCCGAGTCCGAGATCATTGTCACATCACTGGTAAATACAGAGGTTCTGCTCACCAAGATTGTAATCTGAAACTCAGAGTGAACCCAGAAGAAATAAAAATACCAGTCATATTTCACAATCTAAGAGGCTATGATAGTCATTTTATTATGCAGGAGATTGGAGCTATTGTTAAGAAGCACACTTACAAAAACAAGAAAGGTGAAAACTGTCAAATGAATATCAATGCTATCCCAAATAACATGGAGAAGTATATGCCTTTCATGCTTGGTAACCACTTGACCTTCATTGATAGTTTCCAGTTCATGAGCTCCAGTTTGGAAAAACTTGTAGGCAATCTACCTAGAGAAGCCTTAAAATACACCTCACAAGAGTTTAAGGGAAAGGATCTTAATCTGATGGCACAGAAAGGTGTTTATCCTTACGACTACATGGACAGTTTCGATCAATTCAATCAGAAGCTGCCATCAAAAAATGAATTCTATAGCATACTGAGTGATGAGCATATATCAGATGAAGACTATACACATGCTCAGACAGTGTGGGAAACATTCTCTTTGAAAAACATGGGTGATTATCATGACCTGTACCTTAAAACAGATGTACTCCTACTGGCTGATGTATTTGAAAACTTCAGAAAAACATGCCTTGAGTACTATAAACTGGACCCGTGTCACTATTTCACATCTCCCGGTTTATCTTGGGACGCCATGCTAAAAAATGACTGACATAAAATTAGAATTGATGACAGACATTGATATGTTCCAGTTCATTGAAAAGGGTATGCGTGGAGGAATCAGCTATATAGCCAACCGTTACGGTAAAGCAAATAATAAATACATGAAAGAGTATGACGAGAAGGCGCCCTCAACGTACATCGTGTATCTTGATGCTAATAATTTGTATGGTTGGGCTATGAGTCAATATTTACCAACCGGTGGTTTCAAATGGTTGACACAAAAACAGATCAATAATTTAGACCTGGCTGTCTATAAAAAAGACAGCAACAAAGGTTTGATTCTTGAAGTTGACATGAAATATCCTGAAGAATTGCATGATCTTCACAATGACTATCCACTGGGACCGGAAAAGGTCAAAGTGACTGGGGACATGCTATCAGATTATTGTAAAAACATAGCGAAGAAATATAAAATATCAACTGGTCTGGTACATAAACTGATACCAACATTAAGCAACAAAGAAAAATACGTGCTCCATTACAGGAACCTCCAATTATATACTGATCTCGGTTTGAAAATAACTAAAATCCATCGAGTGTTAGAATTCAATCAGTCCGCGTGGCTTAGGCAATATATTGATTTCAATACTGAAAAACGTAAGAATGCTAAAAATGCTTTTGAGAAAGACTTTTTCAAGCTGATGAATAACAGTGTATTTGGCAAAACGATGGAAAACCTAAGAAAGCGAGTAGACGTCAGATTGGTGACTGATGAGGAGAAGCTATTGAAATTAGCTAGTAAACCCACTTATGTTAGCAGTAAAATCTTCGATCAAAATCTAGTAGCTGTTCATAAGATAAAAGAAACACTCACCCTGAACAGGCCGGCATATGTGGGTATGTGTATTCTAGACCTTAGCAAGACACTGATGTACGATTTCCATTACAACTACATCAAAGAGAAATATGGAGATGAAGCAAAATTATTATTCACAGACACAGACAGTTTGACCTATGAAATTGGAACCCATGACATCTATAGAAATTTCTGGAAGGATAAAAATAAATTTGATAACAGTGAATATCCTGAAAGCTCGCCATTCTCCGATAAGACCAATAAAAAAGTAATTGGTATGATGAAAGATGAGACTGCTGGAGTCCCAATATGTGAATTCGTAGGACTGAGATCGAAGATGTATAGCTATATTAAAGATGATCAGAAAGGAGGGAAGACAGCAAAAGGTATTAGTAAGAATATTATTAAGAATAACATCAAACATGAAAATTATAAAGAGACACTATTTGATAATAAACAGATGCATCATAGAATGAAAACAATTAGAAGTCAGAACCATCAACTTGGAAGTTATGAGATAAATAAAGTATCACTCAGCTGCTTTGACGACAAGCGGTATATTCATGATAATGGCGTGACAAGCTTTGCTTATGGACATTTTAAAATCTAGCTGTTGACGTCACGCCATATGATTTTTGTGAGTTTTAAAATACTGCCCTCTTTGGGGGGTTTCCCTTTCGAATGAGTCATCAAACTACGTCAGATTTTTCGCTTTTTACACATGCGTATTATTTTTTATCTTTGTAAATTTCATTTATGTACCACAAGCATAAAAATGAAAATACAAACGAATATATAAGGGTTGTTTCACACAGATAAAGCGTGGCTTGTATACATAGGATCTAACGATTGGAAAAAGCGGGGGCCTTTCGTTAGCGAAATGTATACAAGCCACCCCGTGGAATAATGAAAAACCCCCGCCGTTATTCCATGGGTTGAAAAAATAAAAAAATAAAAAAAATGAAAAATAAAAAAATGAAAAATAAAAAAAATGAAAAATAAAAAATGAAAAATAAATAATCACCCTTAGATGGTGTCGGATTGTTGGGTAGAGCTATAGTGGAAGCTTAGGCTTTGACAGAAGTGCCGGTTCAATCTCAAGCCGGAGGGTGAAAAAACAAATAAACAAATAATTGGCCCCAGGAGGGTCTGATAGGGCCAGAGCGGAGTGGAGGTGGGAAAGACATAAATGATAGTGCTCTGGTGGTGTGGAGGTGGGAATTCAAAAAAAACAAAACAAAAAAACCTCTCATGAGGGACGGGTGGTGATTCAAATTCCAAATTAAGTCCCTCATGAGAGGTTCTGGTGGCCACCAGTTTTGCTATTTTTTTTCTGCAGCTATAGGCGATGACTCATTCCCTGTTTTCCGAGAATGTCACGCTTGGTGATTTTTCCGAGAATGTCACGCATTTTAATAAACTATAGATGAAGTGTGCTGACCTTGGTTCCATCAGATTGAGCAACTATAGATTCCATCAAATTAAATAACTATATATTCCATCAAATTAAATAACTATATATTCCATCAAATTAAATAACTATATATTCCATCAAATTAAATAACTATATATTCCATCAAATTAAATAACTATATATTCCATCAAATTAAATAACTATATATTCCAGAATACGAGACCAGAAGGCAGTAGTAGTTTGGGGAAAACGAGATCAAATGATTTCGTACCCCCAAACACTATACTACTCTGCGATCATCGACTTCTGCGATACCAGTGCAGCGCTGCATCGGTATCGCAAAGGTCGTGGGTTCGAATCCCATAGAAGCCTGATTTTTTTTTCCAGGCTTTACTACCGTTTAAGTAGTGTTCATAACTGCGATGATCATACATATTTAATCATTAATCCGCCGTTCAAATATATGATTTTCATATATTCATTCTCAAAATATACTGTCTTAGCAAATACAGAAAAATTAAAATACAGAATTAAACTTTCCCTCGCCATATATTTTTTTAGTAAAGTTATGTCAAGTTATGTGAAAGTTTTCCCTCCTCCTCCTCCTCCTCCTCCTCCTCCTCCTCAATTTTATTGTTTTCCCTCCACCACCACCACCACCACCACCACAATTCTATTGCTTTCCTCCACCACCACCACCTGGTGGTGGTGGTGGTGACGGTGGCGTTGGTGGTGGTGACGGTGGCGTTGGTGGTGGAGAAGAAGGGAAAACAATAGAAATGAGGAGGTGGAGGAGGGGAAACAATAGAAATGAGGAGGAGGAAGGAAAACAGTAGAATTGAGGAGGAGGAGGAGGAGGAGGAGGAGGAGGAGGGAAAACAAAAGAAATGAGGAGGAGAAGGAGGAGGAGGAAAAAATAGAAATGAGGAGGAGGAAGGAAAACAGTAGAATTGAGGAGGAGGAGGAGGAGGAGGGGGAGGAGGAGGAGGGAAAACTTTCACATAACTTGACATAACTTTACTAAAAAATACATGGCGAGGGAAAGTTTAATTCTGTACTTTAATCTTTCTGTATTCCCTAAGACAGTATGTTTTGTCCCCCAAAAAGCCTGTCATACATTACTCACGTGTTTAAGCCGTCTATTGTCGTTGTTGAATGGCAGAAGGTTGTCCCATGGGCTTCTTTACTGTAGAGTTGGTATGCAAATGTAGGGCACTGTATGTTTGCATAATTAGCTAGTGATTAATGGAGCGGAAAGCAACCATTCAAAACAACTTGGAAATCGTTAACGGTTAAGCAAGCCATTTTAACAGTAATGATCGATAAATGTTTCGAATAAACTGAAAGTCTCGGAGATAAGTTTTTCCTAACAAACAAATCACAACAAAGATAGCGCTTTCAAAAACTACCCGCTTTTATTTTGAACACATAATAGAGTTTGTATTACACCAATCCGTGTTAACTATTGGCGGGTAAGTCTGGGCAAGCCTATTGTTTTTATTGTACTAGAGGGACACTTATTAGTATGCAGGAAGGCAATTTTACCAAGGCAGTTTGAATACTAATGATTTACCTAGGCTACTAGGCCAAACTAGGTATCAACTAGGCCAAAACGGGACTTATTCGTGACGTCATCGACGTTAATGTATTCCACCGCAACTTAATGAGAAGCCACCGCAAAAAAACAGCCTAAACGGTCCCTACTATACTACTTTTTCGCGTGCCGAGAAAGTGTGGGCCAATTTTCCCAGGCAGACATAATGAGAGCTAGAATTAGCAGTGTCTTTGTTCGTGTAGGTTATTTATATCAGTTAACATTGTATGTTGACTAGCTAGGGAGCTTTGAATTCTATCCATTGCCTTTTTTTATCCAAGTAGTCAGCCTGAACTGAATAAATCAAACTAGTTTGTACTAAGAGAAGTTGAATACTTCACTCGCTGAGATCAGTCACTTCCACACCTTATAATGGTTAATGCATTGACAAATTCACAGGGTGCAGAGGAGTTCTGTTCGATCGTGCACGATTAAGTTTCACCTTGTTAATTCCAAAATATGTTTACAGTCAAACCTCGATTATCCGGATTTTTCGATTATCCGGACTTGCTTAGCTGGTCCCATTTTTTCATGAATATTAATTAGCCATATTTAAGATTCTTCAAAACACAAATCTGTACGCGTTTTGAGATCACGTGCGCCGAACTACGGCAGTGCATTTTACTGAGCTCTGATTTGCTCAGGCGTTCTTTGTTCCTAAGTGAAATTTCACGCTCCACTTGTTCAGTCATTCAGTTTTAGTTTGGGCTCATTAATATTCATATTTTCGATTATCCGGACTCTCGATTATCCGGACTGTTCAGCTCAGTCCCAACGAGTCCGGATAATCGAGGTTGTACTGAACTTTGTACGATAAAGATTGTCGAAATGAAATCCTTTTGATTTGAGAGCGTTTTCTGCTTCCAGTGATATCCTTCTATATATCCCCCTGTCTTTCTCTGGTACGGTTTCCGCAATGTTTATTTGCAAATACCAAAGTGCTGTGGGTTCGTACGGTTACAAAAGGTTGGCTTACAGTATAAGAAGAGGGAAGGGAGGAAACCGAGTTAGGCTCAATTTTTCGATTCCCTGTAACTAACACGAAATTCAATGAAAAGGCCTCATTTCTCGTGTATGGTTTGGAATTTTCATTTTTTAGCCAAATTAAACAAGAAGTCTGTTGAAACGGTCGGAAAACTAACATTTTCGGCAAAGGAGATTTACGACCTCATCACACCGCTTTCGTGCAATGTGCACCGCAACAACTGGTGACGGAAATGACGTTGAGTGTGTTGTGACCTCGAACAATAAACGTGTTGGAAGCATTCACTGGCGGTCTTTATTTGTCTTTCGGGGTTTTACAGTTAGCGACGAGGATCGTTCTTTTTCACTCGCGGTTTCGTGGAGGTATTTGCCGAGATTTTTCTCTTTTCAACGGCGGTTTATAAGCGGCGGCGAGATGAGCCGAGCTAACGCTAGTGGTTCAACCAGCGAATCGGGAGGTGTTGGAAGCGTTTCTGTTTCTCTAGGTGTCGGTTCGTTAGAAGCACTGGTTTCGCAGACACTTGATGACTACTTCGTTTCAAAGGCAAACGTCCCGTTTGAGAGGCACATCTTTCTGCAGATTGCACAGGAAATCAGTGAAACCGTTGATCAGTTTGTTTGTCAGCTTCGTCAGCCTGCGGTTAGCTGTGACTTCGGTGCCCGGGCTTCGGTGATAGAGAAGACCACTACATTCGAGATCATGTCATAGACAAGTGAATATTCGACCCATATGCGTCGGACGTTTTCAGAAAGGAAGAGATTTTGATACCCGAAGGTTTGCTGAGAATTGTCGAAGCGTGAGAAGTTTTGTAATTAGTAGTTAGCTATTGTTTGAAGGGTATGTGTTGTGACCTCGTAGAATAAACGTGTTGTTAGTATTTGCTGGCTGTCTAGTCTGTCTAGCTCTATTTGTGTTTCCCTGATGATCTTTTTTGCCTCCGGTGGGTTTTCCTTGCGCGGAGCTGGCCTTTTGAAAGACAAACTTGCCATGTTTTTATCCTTCTCCAACGGAGGATTACTCTCCCGTTTCCTGTCACTGCCCACTTCCGTCACCAGTTATTGCGGTTCACATCGAACTAGTCATGTGACGCTTGTTTCCTCCCTTTACTCTTATTTTACTCGGCACTTCGTGCCTCGTTCGGAAAGCTTCGCTTTCCGATTTCCGAAGCTTATTCGTTGCCCTTCGGGCAAAGATCATATGCGCCCGCGGCCAGTCAGTTCGACGCAGTATATGCAAGTAAACATGGCGGAAAGCCGTATGAGGGAGACAAGATCGGGGGATATAGACAATCATTTCGACAATCTTTATCGTACAAAGCAAACATATTTTGCAACTAACAACGTGAGACTTTGTCGTGTACGATCGAACAGAACTCCTCTGCACCCTGTGCAAATTAAGTGATGAATGTTGGCATTCAGTTAATTTTCTGATTCCCTTTTTTTGTTTAGAGGCTGGAATTGTTCCATAAGTTTGCAGTGAGCTTCATGTGCAAAGCTGGTATTCCCGTGTTGGACGTTTACCCCATGACCTTTTCGTATCCTAACGGCACATTGGATCACGTGCACTACGATGATCATGCGCAGAGGGCAGCTGAAGATCAGCTTTTGAAATTCATCGAGGAGAATATGAACCAAAATCAAGATGTTAATGGAAGTAGATTAAAGTGATACAAACCGCCAATCGACTTGGGTTACTCATTTGTGCTTTGTACACAGAACAGATATGGAGAGATTTAATTGGCTAGCGAACCGCAAGTACAACTCGAAATCATGAGTTCAGTCATACTTTTAAGTTTCAGTCAGACTTTGCTAGGTTTCATAGCCACTTCCCTATATTAACTATGTTCTCACTTAATCTGAGTAATAAAATTAATATGTCCTAGTACTTTCTTATGGCGTTTTTTTTTTTCAAGATAGGAGTTACACGCTTTCTTGTTGGCATTCATAGCTTGAGTATCCAATTCAATTTATCAGGACTTCTGCCGTGTCACAAGTCAAATCTCAACCCGCGCCAGGTTCCTATCAGTTGGCGAGAGTTCGCTCAGTGAACAAGACGAAACAGCTTGTTACATCTGAATTCAAGGTCATATTGTTTAGGCGGGTTGTTAGGCTGCCGGTAATAAATATAAGTTTACAATTTTTCTTTCAAGTATTTTTTACGATGCGTCTTTTCTTTTCATCTTTCTCTTGGAAAGGAAACAAACCTGAAAGTAACCTTTTGAGGTAGCGATGGACGATACACATTACGTAAAGTGAACGCCTTTTAGTCAGTAATATTGTCACTGAGAGGTGTAAATCAAACAATGCTCCTCCACTGGTTCCATTACTGAAATTAGTGGAATCCGGTCTGTTATCAAACAAATTTTATATTGTTCTCCAATCGCGCACAAAATTGAAAGTCGAGGAATAAATGCCAAAATTGTGACTATAAAAAGTGTGTCTTTGAATCAAAGTGTAAATATCCGGTTTCAACGTCACGCACTGAATTAGTTTTTCAGTTAAAGAGAAGTTAAGTTTCACCGAGTCGCCTGGTGACTGAAAGATGACCGGCAGGAATTCTCTTTTTGATTACATTAGTCATGTCAAGTTTGTTTGTTTGGCTTTACTTTTTTTTGTTTTAATTCCTCGCTTAGCATATTTAAAAACCTTTCAGGATTTGTCTAATTTGTAAGGAAAATTGTCATTTTTTTCTTAAGAGGAAGAAAAGTGTTAAAGTTTTGGAAGATTTTGATATTTCTTTACCGACTAAAAGTGTTTTCTTTCGATGGTTTCCATGTTTCGTTGGATTTGTTCCAGAGATTAAGAAATATACTTTAAAGTGCAGTTCATTGTGCTTTTCTTTGAATGAAGGTATCTTCGTGGAAGCAACGTTTGTTTACTAAGTTGGTAAAATTTCAATTTCGGTCTTTTTAACTTTGCGACCGCATCATTCCTCTGAGCTACTTGGTTCTTCGAGCTGTAACTTGAGGTAAGTTCATAATATTTTCTATTGGTCTCTTTAGTCTTCAGTTTTCTCGCTAAGTTTGTATTCATTTAAAAGGACAATAGTGCAGTGTTCCAGTAAACTAAGGATAAAAATGCATGATTTGGTCATTAAATAAACACGGGGCCGCATTGGCAATTCTTACTGCTCGTCTTCGGTTACCAGTTGATACTTTCATTGTTCTTAACCTCTAGTAAAGCTGCGTTTTAACCGTAGAAATAATTATAACGGGTTAAATGTAACTCAAAGCCACCAAACGTCTGGTGTCTTAGTTGTCGCTTCAACCAACTTGAGTTGAAGAACACATCGAAATAATTTTTTTCTAATAACCAGAAACGAGCCGGCGCAGGAACCGAAGTTAGGAATTAAAACGCCTTCACGTTCTGATGGAGTGTATTCCTTTTCATCCAATTAACAAAGTAGATGCGGAAGAACGTCAAACGAGAGCAGCGTGAATCGCGTAACATGCATGTGATTGTAATGAAGGTTGCGGATTAAGCTTTGAAACATTTCGTCTTCGTATTCAAGCTTGGTTTCGTAGACTAATTTTACCGGATTCTCGTGTTTTGTACGTTGTGACCAAACCTCGGTTTGTTAGATGAATTTCAACAGTTTTAAGCGACTGGTCCATGGCCGACGATTACCAGAGGCGTAAATGTGACTGGTTTTCCAGCCTGAGTGGATCGTATTTTGCTTCACAGATCGCTCACCACTGATTTCACTGGATTAAGTTACAGTTTCTCAAAGGACATTTTTGTCAACTTTGCAAAGATACATGAAAATGACTCGATTTTTGCCTTTTTAATTTCTAACGGAGCTTGTTCTTTTGTTCATTACAGAAACGCGCCCATTGATAATTGTCGATCGTGAAAATGCAAATGACTGAAGAAGTTAACAGAGAGCATGCGTAACTTAATCAGAAATGTCAATCATACAGTTAATCGAGAAATCTACCGTGCATGTTGCATTGTTCTTGCCCAGACGAGTGAGACGAGGTGGTAAGAAACAAAAACAATAGAAAGCTTACCTTAATTACTCTTTATTGTTACAAAGTCGCTCGGTTGTAACATTTAATTTCCGCTCTTAATCTGCCGACAAGCGAGGAAAGTCGACGTCTCCTGACTGAGTTTCTTGCTCAACCGCTTCGCGGCTTATAAAGAACTCATTCCGCTTGCGAAGAAACTCCTTGCAGATTTCGCTTTCAACATTTTTCAACACTCTGAATATGGGCAAATCTTTTAGAATTCAGAATTGATATGTCTTAATTTAGCTTAAGGATTCATAACAACTTAAAATTTGCAATCACTTGAAAGGGAAGCGACATTTTGTTGGTTGGCAATACAAAACGCTGAATCAATATGCCGAAATTCGCAAAATCTCGCACAATACGGAAATGTTTACTTGAAATTTTAATTAAAACGGGTATTTCTATTGAGTATCAAGATTTCTAGAATATTTTTAAACTATTTCAGACCATTTACCTTCAAAAACAACTCGTCGATTGCGTTACCCAAACAACAAGACGTTCTTACCGTAGTCTGCGCTGTCCTGGGCACTAGTCTACTTCTAACTCAATTTTTCGTTGGCGGTTTGTGCCGAGCTATTGTTTTCAAATAAGGAATCACAGGTGTTGTTAAATAAGGCGGCTGGCCATGTGGCTTTCTCATGCAAAGTGAAAATAAATCTTTCTTTCTTGGCACCTACAGGACGGACGGTTTATCAGATATTATAATTTTCGTAAATCATAGTGAAATAAGAAAACACTGCTTCCATTGACAGTAGCTTTTACTGGCGAACTCAGATTGACGGCAGTCACGTCGCTGGCAAAATTTCATATGGAAAAGTTCTTGACAAAAAAGGACAACCATACGGCCGTGAACGTAACGCCAGCTGACAGGGTCAGAAATTATCCAAAGGGAACGCTTCATGCAGACGACGGCTTTCTTTTCTGCTCGACATGTAACATCGTTATCGATCACACCAGGAAACACAAAATTGACAATCATGATTGATTATGATAGCAGAAGGTTAGCACAATTCGCCTCCAAAAAAGCGCACAATTTTCATTTTTTTCCCCGCACCCTGTCAGAAGGCCTGTAAAAAAGTACTCAGTGGTCAAGCTGCCAACAAATTACACTGATTGCCCTATGTAAATACTGTAACTAACCGTTTAAAATTCATTTAACCCAGCCATGGTTTCTCTTTCTTATTATTTATTGCTGTGCCTCATTTTAAGGTGCTCTATTGTATATGAATATTGTCAATTCTCTAGATCAAGACACCTTGTTTAAGTTTGGAAATTTGTTGGCTAGCATTACCTTTCGTTTGGATGCAAAACAACCAGGCGGCAGTAACTTCCTTAGCTCATCTATTGTCTGTCCAGAATTACACTGATCTTGAAGTTTTAAGACTGTTGATGCAGGAACTTGGATTGCTGCCTGTTCTTCTGCAATTTTAGTGTAAAGACTTCCTCCTCTTTTGGTCCTAACAAGCTTTGACAACTCGATGATATCTTCTTTTTCCAACAGCCCTTGCCATATGGAGTCACTGTGGCTCTCCTCTCTAAACCTCCTGCCAACCGGCACTGAAATCCCATGAAGCAAGTCAATCTGCAGTTAAAATAAAAAAAAATTGTGCTCACTGGTTATTATCAGTAATAGCATTCCATTTTAATTTGACAAGGGAAGTCTTAACCAGCCACAATCCATGTTCATCCTTATATTGCAATGTGATGTTAGACTGCCTATCACTGAATTGCATAAAGCATAAAGTGCGACCATAACAGACCCAACAGTATTACCAGCGTATAAGTAATGTTTATAAATAAAGCATTTGGAATGAGTACTTGAAATGTAAGTGCTGCAACAGGGTAGGGCTGTCCCTAAATAATTTTTATTATCTAAATAATTTATTATTTTTAAATAGGGCAATGTGAAACATACACCAGCATTTGAAAGACCCAGTGCCTTTCAATGATACATGTATGTTAACTGAAAAGAATAATTACAACCTGCAGACAATCATAACATAGGGAACCTGCTGTGTTTAAGTTTGGAAATTTTGGTATTTTTTTTTTTTTATTCAAGGTCAGGGAGATTGATGGAAGCAAAAATACAAATTGTTCAATTTGCAACTTAAGGGTTAACATGGAATGAAACAAGCAGCAGTGAAACAAACTAACTTGCACACCTTGGATCCATGATGAACTTCTTGAGCCAATTCAATCAATACTTTCCTTTGCTTTTTCACTCTCTCCTCCAATTGAGTAGATCTGGATATTTGACCTTTTTCCAATCGTTTGGCCAAAACAGAAGTTGCCTCATGTGGTTTAACGCAACCTTTGTATACCTTTGAATAAGGCACAGTTTTGCTGGTGTCTTGGGTGCTGACAGTTTCCACTGAAGTTACCTGTGTCAAGTTTGGTGTGCTGCTAGCAGCTGCATTTAAAGTTCTTGATGCACTTCTATCAGCAATTCCTCTAGCAAAAGTAGTACTCACTACAGTCTCGGCAAAAAACACACATAACTGACTCCACTGAGTCCCATTAACAGTTGCGTCTCTCAGTTTGCTACCAGCAATAAAAGTTAAAATAAACGCTTCAGCTGAAATAAAACTCTTGGAGTTCTTTTCCAAGTAAATATCACTTTCTTTCAGGCCAAACTGCTTTAAAAAATCTTCTAGTTGTTTATATGCTCCTTTTTTGCACTGTTTTGCGTTGAAATAACCATAAGGAGGAAGTGTTTCACGAGCTTCCACATATATTTTTGAACCCACTCTTTTTACTGGTGCAGAGATGAGCCAACCAAATCCTGAAGTGTCCATAATGAAGTATATTTACATGTATTACCTCTGAAAACAAGACACAAATACCGTAATGTTACCAAAAATGGCATGCTCATTCATATGGGACTTCAGGACTGCTCCAAGATGGGAGATATATTTAAAGGGTAAATATCAATCACTGGTGTTGAAGCGCCATTAAGGCAAATGCACTTTTCACAGCCGCTGTGAATTGATTGGTAAACAAACTCTCCTCACGAGTACCACAGGAAATGTTTTGGGGAACAGTGTGGAGAATATGTGCCGATATACAGATTTATAGTGTAAACATCACAGATGTACCAGGCAAGCATCTTCTATAAGTTACTATCAGTAAAAATTGCAGTACACTGACCAAATACTAACAGAGTAATGCGTTACGGAACGATGACGAATTCTGTTTACACTTCAGCTTATCACGACCACATAATGCCGGTTTCATGAAAATCGATCGCTGTTCACGGAAAGAAATGATTGTATTTTCAATAATTTTGGAAAGTTTGTAGAGGATATAACAACAAAAAGGCTACTCACCAGGAAATAGAGGTGTTTGAACTCCCTTAGCAACGCAGCGAAGTTCCATACAAGTTCACTAAATTAAACCACGCGCTTTCTCGTTGGTTGATCGATTTTGAAAGATCCTATCCACAGGGCGAAAAGCATGACATCAAACTTGTTCCACAACAAAACTGTTTTTCGAGAAGACTGAACAAGTAAGCACGTAGCGGTTTGTTCCACGAGACGGACAACTCTTCGATTGTTTGTCGTCCTTCAGTCACGATAAAATTCGCTTCATTTCGCATATTAAGTAGTTCACGCTCTGAAGCTTTTGCCGATGAAACCTGCATTTTGACACTTCAAAACAATGCTTAATCCTCCTATTGTATCTGTATTGTCTGCTAAAAGGTGTCAGGAAAAAAAATTAGAAATTCTTAGCTCACAGTTCTAAAGGCACCGAAAGATGGCGGCGGTCTTTTCACGGTGGCCTGTCTCGACTAAACGTGTAATGACCAGAATTGATTTCAATTGGTTTTGCTTTGTGGGGTTAAAAGAAATGGAATAACCCGCACTTTGGAAAACAGTGTAGCCTGGGATCGAGTAACCACGGAGGGTATTGTGGAATTGTTTGGGGAAACGTTTAACCTCAGCGTCCTACTCTCGAAACTCGGTCTCAGTCTTTTCCTCAGTGACTAATTGAAATCGGTTAAGGAATACTGGATTGAATGCGCCCATTGTCATGCCCAGCCCCTCTCTTCCTCCCCCCAAGGCAAAAACGTCTTCGCAGCAGTATTGACAAGCCCTTTTTAGTTGTCCGGTAATTTCAGAAACAGCTTAGCAAAGTTCATGTCAGACAAGACTGCTGTCATGTCGTCTGCGTATTGAAGAAGATTTGTTTCTTGTTTGCCAGCTATAATACCTTTTATAGCAGGATTTTTTTTTTGAATCGCTAATGCAAGAGATGTAATTGCAACATCTGACAGATAAATATGGAGAACACGGATCTCCTTGTCTAACTCCCCGTACCAATTCTCTTAAGTCTGCGATCCTTCTCACATTCTTGCTACTTTGCTTCTCTCTAGGTATGGAATACAAAGCTCTTCGAGTTTTCAACCCACGCACTGCGAACAAAGTCATTATCTTTATATTAGCCATAACAAGCCTGTACATCACCTGGACAGTTCACTATACGGTTAGAAATACTTGGCCCTTACTGGAAATTCACCGCGAAAACGAGATACGAGATTTCAACCAGCAATGGTGTAGGATGCATAGATGGCGAGTGGATTGGGAAGACATGGTCAAACCATGTAGACGTCAAGAGGCCTGGGAACTAAGGCAAGTAAACTCCGAGTGGAGAACTGATGCGAGCAGAAGCTTTATCAAGAAATGGGAGATACAGCCTGCAGGTAAAAGAAAGCAAAATTTGTTTGGTAGGAAAATCATATGCTAGCAAAGTTTGTGGCAGGGAATACTGCAATCACTCTTAGCCAAGCCTTCCTGTGTTCCCTATAGTATTTTAAGGGGCTACTTGTGTGATTTCGCGTAAACAAGACCGAAAGGCAAGTCACTTTCACTTATCTTTGCCGATTCTGAACGATGCTTGGTTTTTTATTATTATTTTAATAACGAGTGGATTCTGACATGTCTTTTGTCTCTCAGTAAGAAATGCAAACAACTGAACAAGTTCTCAGTACCTATCATTTATATTCACGACCTCATTTGTCTTAGTTTGAAATCCAATACGTTAGGTAAGTACTCTCTTTATTCCTTAGGCCAGTTTAGTCGTTTCTTTATCCAGTCTGTAACAAAAGATGGTTTTATTAAAAAGATCGGCGGGGATGCTTGGAGGGTGTATATTAGACAAGGCCCAGCATCCCTTGCGCCTCAGATTTGGGACCTTGATAATGGACAGTATGAAGTGGTGTTCTTGGCAATGGAACCTGGTGACTACTCGGCCCAGATCACTTTGGATTTCACCCTTTGCGACGGTCTTCGTGATCCGCCAAAAGACTGGTTCATTAAAGGTTTGGAATAATAATAGTAACAATATTTGTGTTTACGTTTGTTATTGTAATCAAACTGGATTGGAGCAGGGCCGTATTTCTATTTGTGAGTATCCGCTAGTTTCCCTGACCGCTCATTCACGTTCAATTCGATCGAGCCAAGCTCTAAGTACTGAGTCTTAGCCTGTAAACGGTGCGGCTAGAAAATTATTGATTTGTCAGGTGAAAAACATCGACATGCCGAGTTAGGCCTAGGGAGAGAGGAGTCACCTCCCTTCCCGGCCGGCTTCTCTCGGCTTACGATTTTTGTTTTCGCCACCAATAGGGCACCTGTTCACAGGCAAGGTCGTCTCAGTGTAGTTTTCAGCGCTTGTGATTTTCGGGATAAGTGAATGGTTAGCTGTAGTGAGTGAAGAAGTGTTGACGTCGAGATCGGGCGGAAATGAAGAAAAACTGTTTGTTAATCTCAAGCCTCTGTCGCGGTTACTGTACTATATTCAGTCAAAAGGCTTCTGCGTTCGTCTTTGTGGCAACGGGGCCAGATAGGAAGAAGAGTACTTTTGAAATCTCCAACGTTTATTCAAGTTAGAGTAGCAAGTTTTTCACGTCTCGAAATAGTAGCGACTGAATGAGTAAATACGTTTCTATTTATTCAAAAAATAGGAACAATCCATGGAAAATACCAGCCCGATGGGATGTTGGGATACATCGGAGATGACTATATGATAGAGCCTTTAGGAGGTCAAACTACTTTCATGTTTTCTATTCCACAAAGTGGCGCAACCACCACTGGCGTCACCGCTGGCCAAGGTAATACTCTTCGACAAAGCCTCCGAGGAAGGTTTCCGTTTTCATTTTCTTTTTATGTTTGTTTGTTGTTGTTGTATTTTCTTTTTTGTTTTGTTTTGTTTTGTTTTGTTTTGTTTTTTGTTTGTTTGTTTGTTTTTCATTATACTTAGCCGAGAAAGCCACGCTATAGCATGCTGTTTTTATGTCGTTTTGAGGAGAGGAAATACCACACACACGCTTTGAGCTTAAACCCTGAAAACTCACCACACTCAGCCCACTAGAAGATATTCCATGATTGCGTACGTAAAGGGCAGGATGCTCGATAGAACTCCATCCATCTTCACAGTTGTAATTTCCATTAGGACCATACACCTCGATAATTCATTGAGCTTCGCAATAAACCCCTTCTATGTAAGGACAAAGAAACACATTGCTTTTGAAAAGCGATGTATAACAAACGATACATACGGTGTTGTGAAAACGTGCATCTTAGTGGCCGCTTGGGACAGCGGGAAACTGTGAACAGAAATTGCTATAAAGAGTGATTCAAATTGCGTTGATAACGCAAAAAAAATGTAACTCCAAGGAATCCTTTCTTCTGAGTCGAAAGGGTGGGCCAGACATCAAGTAGCTAAAGTGAACTTGTTTCAATCCCTCCTTTCTCGCAGCGCATGGGTGATTAGCTGATTGCCCAATCACGCCTTCCGGACTAAATTGACAAAGTAACTACTGGCGTACACCCTAGGATACGTTTTGTTATTATCATTTCCACTGAAACTAAACGTAGTGAGTTGCACCGAGTCCAGACACCGCTAATTAAACTAATTTCTCTTTTAATGAAACAGTATTGCCTTGTGGAATCACCTGCAACCTGTTACAGGACGGATTTGGTAGATGGGTGAATGGCTTATGGCTACCGTATGTTGAGAGTACGTTTATATTTGTATTTCTCTACAATACAGTTTGCTTTGGTACCACTGAGTTAATATGAGAATGGTTTTCAATTGATACAATATTTCAAAAAATATATTAAATTGAGAAAGTTTGAGTATCAATTGCTTCGGTAGTCCGATGTGATAATACTGAAATCATTTGCAGCTCTGTAATATGAGGTGACAGGGTTGTGATCGGTTGTGTTCTTCCTTGTCGGCTGGTATTTAGCTGTAATGCGGTAATATTTCTGATTTTACGGTGAGTCAAAATTTAAGTGTAAACGAGGATTTGGTTCCTATTTGCAGAAAATATTAAAAGCGTCAGACTCCAGCGTGCCCGATACGAGATGTGTTCAGCATCTTATGTCGCAAAAGCACTTCTGTTCTACTAGAGCACCTTATTTTTTTTCCGTCAAAAGCTAGGGAAAATTATGAAAACTAAGCTAACAATAGTGGACTTTTCTTTCTATATTGTACAACACAAACAGTACTTGATTTTACGGAACGTTTTTTATTATAATCTTACGTGTCACGCCAGCGCGTGACAAGTAGTTCATTTCACTTGAAAATCAGTTTAAAAAAAATACATTTTCGGTCTGCAAAGCCCTTGTCAAACGCCGTATTTCGCAGTTTAGTTCGACCCAAATTAGTGAAGTTCGCCTGTTGAGTCAACCGTCGAACTTCACTAGACCACACGAAAATAAACAGAGCGAAGCTGAGCTCAAGATATCATTTATGACGTAATTCAAGGTGGCGCAGAAATGATAACGACGAAATATCTCACCACTTAGTATCACAGGGAACCCAAGATTAGGATGCGTTCTCCTAACGTCGAAGCAATAATGTCAATTATGTTAAGGTGTCCACATTCGACAATAATGACGTGAGGTCATCAAAACGTCATCTAACGTTTGTATCGTTAATTTTCCTTTTGAAATAATTTTCTTTTATTTCATGATCAGACTATACTTCGGCAACAATATCAGAGACTTCAGTCACACCAGCCGAAACTTTGTGGATATATGGCGACTCTGTGGGTCAACGTTTCTTAAAATCTCTTAAACAACGAGGAATATGTCGGCGGCATTTTAAAGAGTGCAAAACGTCATACATGTGGATATACGAGGTATTTATTTTAATTTATTTTCACTACACACACGATATAAAATATACGAAGACAGTGGTGAGGACGCTTTAATTAATCAATGGTGAAAAGTTCACACAATAGCAAAAACATTCACAGAAAACGATCGAAAGCTTCAAAAACATAAATGTGTCATTTAAAGTGCACCTAACCCCAGAGAGAAAGAAAGAAAGAAGGCAATCTCTTCCAATGATTCAGCCTCATGGAATCAATACAAGCATGCTAGAAACCGGGCAAATAACGCAATTAAGCTCGCAAAGAAACTCTATGTTGCTGACAACCTGGAAGCTAATAAAGGAAATTTGCGAAAAACATGGAACATAATTAACGAGATAACCTCCCGTAACAGTGGTAAGATGTCCAATATCTTGGAAATCAAAGTTGATAATACAGTAGTTAGTAATCCGGAAGACATTGCCGAAACTATTAACGAACATTTTACTAATATTGCGCAAGTATTAGCAGAAGATATTCCTCCCGTAGAAGTAAATCCTGAATTCTATCTGGAAACTACTGATAAATCGTTTTCTTTGCAAACTCCCAGTATTGATATTGTATTAAGTCTTTTAAAGAAAATTGATGACAAAAAAGCCACTGGTCTTGACAAGATTCCAAGCAAGCTGTTGAAGATGGCTGCTGGTATTATCGCACCTTCGCTTACCACTATCTTTTCTAATTCTATTCTCACTGGGATATATCCAAACGAATGGAAATCGGCCAAAGTAACTCCAATTCTTAAAAAAGGGTCTTAAATCGGATCCTAATAATTATAGGCCTATTTCTGTTCTTCCGATAGTTTCTAAAGTTTTTGAACAAATTGTTTACAACCAACTCTACCATTATTTAAATAATAACAAATTACTATCAAGTTGCCAATCAGGGTTCCGCTCCCTTCATAGTACTCGTACGGCTTTGCTTGAGGCGACAAATGATTGGTCAGTTGACATCAACAATGGGCTACTAAATGGCGTCGTTTTCATCGACCTTACTAAGGCATTCGACACCACTGATCACGAGATTATCTTGCGTAAAATGTCATACATGGGTGTTGGCCAGGCAGCTATCAGGTGGTTCTTGTCGTATCTAAGTGGCCGAACCCAAAGATGTAATGTTAACGGCAAACTATCAACTGCTCGCGATCTCAAGTGCGGCGTTCCACAGGGCAGTATATTGGGTCCTTCCTAATTTATATGACTGATCTCCCCAACTGCCTGCCGGCCGCTGCGCCAAGGATGTTTGCTGATGACACAAACATTACACTATCGGCTAAAACGTTAACGGATCTCAAACAAGCCTTAACCCCTGAACTAAGTAACCTAAGCTGCTGGCTTAAAGCCAACAAGCTTAGTTTAAACGTTGCCAAAACAGAGTTAATGTTAATTGGGTCAAGGCAGAGATTATCTGTCCAAAATGAAGAAGTCGAAATAAGAATTGACGATCAAATCATCAAGAGGGTTGGACATACCAAATCCCTGGGTGTTACCATCGATGCTCATCTTACTTGGCGCAAACACGTTGAAGAAATAAGCAAGAAAGTATCCTCAGCTATAGGTGCCCTCAAACTGGTGCGACCCTTTATTCCGAAGGAAACTGCCCCCAAATTTATAACGCGCTAATTTTGCCAAACTTTGATTACTGCAGCCCGGTCTGGGACTGTCTTAGTACTTGAGTGATAAGCTCCAAAAATTGCAGAATCGTGCAGCTAGAATATTTACAAAATTGCCCTTTGATACGAACTCTGACCACCTCCTATCCACCCTTAACTGGGAGAGGCTATCAATAAGACGAAAGAAACAGAAAGCCTTAATGATGTATAAAACAATGAATGGTCTTACCCCGGAATATCTCCAACGTCTTTTCGCCCAGAGCTACTCTAATTACAACCTGAGAAACTCTGAGGGAAAACTGGCATTGCCGAAACCAAGAACCAATTATTTAAAACGTAGCTTCTCCTATAGCGGGGCCAAGTTATGGAATAACTTGCCCGATAGCTTAAAAAATGTCGGATCTGTTGATCAATTTAAGCGAAATCTGAAGAAGGTATCCAACATATCGGATTCCCACACGGCAATCATGTAAAGCAGTTAGTTGTATATAGTCTTAGTTTTTAACTTGTAACACTCAACTGATGATTTTCCGTGTTTAAATAAAGTCTTACATACATACATACATACATACATACATACATACATACATACATACATACATACATACATACATACATACATACATACATACATACATACATACAATTTTTTTTTTCGAATGTTTTTTTTTTTTTGCGCCTTTTTAAGCAAATATTGACTTTTTATAGGCTATAGAAGTTATGATATCTAGCAGTTCATCTGTCCCACGACCGAGCTAGTAAGGGCATGGGTCTATTCCTGGTTTGACGTCACAAACTGCTTTGTATAGTTTGAAGTCTTTGTAAACGAGCATGCAAAGCAGTTTGTGACGTCACGTAAGGAATAGACCCATGCCCCTTACTAGCTCGGTCGTGGGACAGATGATGGTTAGATTTCGTAACTTTTACAGCCTATAGAAAGTCAAGATTTATTTTAAGAAGGCGCAAAACAGTGCAGTACGTTTCCAACAGGTGCAAAGTTTTATTCGATGGTAACAGATTATCTCTTCCTTATGGTTTTAATGCTGAATTGAGACATGAGGGAGCCTAGAGCATTAAATAAAAAACCCAATCAGTCAGTCAGTCCGTCAGTCAGTCAGCCAAAAATGTCAATTAATCAGTAACGACTCTTTGTGTTATGTGGGCATCGCTATTTGAATAACCAATACAAAAAAAAGTAGGTGAAAGAAGTTATCATCACTGCCAAACGTTAATGGGGTGCACTACTAAATCATCACACGCAACTGAAGCTTTAAAGTCCGTCACTGTTGCTTAGAAACTCATTTGTACAATGTTGGTTTTGTCAAAACGTCGACGAAAGAGATTTGCAGTGTTTCTCCCAGAGTTTTAAGCAAGCCTTGTACTGCCCTTCTTTTTTTAGTCTGTCAGAATTCATCGCAATAAAAACTAGTTAAAACTCAGTATCGGGTCCTAAGCTGGTTCAGAGCTATGCAGCAAAAGACGCCCTTTGTTTGATAACATGACAGCTGGTAGCTTTCCAATTTTAATGCAAAATTTCAGTTGGTGGTAGCTTACACTTGGTGATAGCTTACACTTTCATTATAGAATCTGTGTATCTTATGTACTCAGTTTTTTTTTCTTTGGCATTACGTCTTAAGTTGACAAACGTAGAGATGGCTAAATCAAGTTTGAACCAAACGACTACAATGAGACCATTGTCCTTCAACACATGGCTGACGTGCTAGACTCTCCTGAAATGCAGACTCCGAACAGTGTGTTCCTCTTCAACCTTGGCGTGCATTACTCTGTGTCACTGAATTTTACAGCTTACAAAAACCTAATAGATAATGTGGTGAAGCTTATCAAGAGAAAGATTAGTGACAGAAGCAAACACTTGGCAATTCCTGTATGGAAGACCACAACATCCATCGAAAGAGAAAAGACGCATAAAATGTATGCGGAACTACCAAAGAATGTAACTCACTGGAGATTTCACACTCATCAGGTAATGTAATGATAACTTAACCACTATTGGAGACTTTGCTAATGTTCAAACGTCTTTTGTTCAGCTGAGGATCACCACAACTAGTCCTGATCTTTTTACACGCCGAACGGCAACAAAGTATGAAGTCAAGTTAACATTTTTTCGCGTGAAACTGTGCCATAATTTTCGCAGATGGACATATATGGTTTGGGATGGGCAATGCTTTTGTTTGTGTAGGACATTTGCTGCAGTGAACATGTTATGTTGACTAGCGAGGACTGAATTCTATCTGTTGACGTTTTGACCGAGATAGCCTGAATTTTAAAAAGTTGCCTTTGTGGAATTCCGCAGCGGAAAGTAGTAACTTATACAATGGATGGTGTAAACTTCAAATGTTAGTATTGGTCTAGAGAAGTTTGTGATTAAATTATAGACGCACGAATGACGTCATGAACCGAAGACAGTCAGAAACAATAGGTAAAACAATTAGAGTCCATGTGGGAATGCATGTGTACCCTGATAACGCACGACGGACTTTAAAGTGTGGAAATAGCATATTGATATCCACTTAGGAAAAGTAATAAGTCACTCACTGAAATATATGGATTTCACACCTCACGTTTGTTAATGTATTGACAGGTTGAT
Organism: Pachyseris speciosa; assembly: GCA_016490735.1. Classification (NCBI taxonomy): domain Eukaryota; kingdom Metazoa; phylum Cnidaria; class Anthozoa; order Scleractinia; family Pachyseridae; genus Pachyseris; species Pachyseris speciosa. The sequence goes on from JAEMWC010000923.1 coordinate 63,601, forward strand.
TGATTCGTTTAATGTTTTGGTTGCTTTTTTCGTTTAGAGGCTGGAATTGTTCCATAAGTTTGCAGTGAGCGCCATGTGCAAAGCTGGTATTCCTGTGCTGGATGTTTACCCCATGACATTTTCGTATCCTAACGGCACATTGGATCACGTGCACTACGATGATCATGCGCAGAGGGCAGCTGAAGACCAGCTTTTGAAATTCATCGAGGAGAGACCGAAGTAAAATCAAGATATTAATAGTAGATAAACGTGACACAAAAAACGACTCTGCTGACTCAATTGTGTTTTGTACACGGAACAAACGTGGAGAGCTTTTGTGCTACTAGTTAGCGAATAGCAATCGACTGCCAGACAGTCACACTCAGAATCGCGAATCCTAATAAAGAAAAACATTCAGAGATCCGAACTCGTGTCGTGTCGTTGCTTCGAAAAGGCCGCGCGTACACAGATCTCTTTTCATTTATTTGTATATAGGTAATCGCATGACTTCGAGTGCAATTTGGAATAAATAAGCACGAGTAAATTTTTTCAAAGACTAACAAAATTGCACGAGCCCGTACAGCGAGTGCAATTTGTGGTCTTTACAAGCGCTTATTTATTCCAAATTGCACGAGAAAATTTATGTGATTACATATTAATAATATACACGAAAAATTGTGTAACATAAGCAACGCAGGTGAATCACGTGCAAAAATAATTTATTCATCACGTGCAGATCAAAACAACAGTTTTGCCAATGTTTTTAAAGTTTTCAAGCCCGCAAAAACCGTCTGAAAAGTTGCAGGCTATAGCTATGAGGCTGCTTTGTTTTTCAAGCGTCTATCAAATGCTGTATGATCATTACCAGTACGGAATATCCCTATTTTTAAGGACATCCGTGACGTCACGAATCCACTGTTCTTGAGGAAGATGGCGGCTGTTTCTCGAAGGTGGCTCGGGTCGTAACAAATCTTTTGTTTTCTGACACGTAAAATGTTCATCCGGAATTTTTGACAACGAAACAGCGAGAGGAGTCTTAAGCAGCCATTTTGAAAGCGAAGTGGAAGAGAAACAAGTAGAATTTTCGCCCAAATCTTTGATCATGAACTCAAGGTAACCGCCGTTGGCTCAGATTATAGTATTTTTCGAATTTTCCTGTATCTATTCGGATTTTTTACTGATTCTAGTGTTCTTGAAGTGTCATCATGCCAAATCCCAGTGGTGTAAACAACTCTGATTTTTTGTAAACTCTTTTTGAAAGTTAGGTATTGATGTTTACTGAAACCGCTAGCGCTGTTGTAGCAAGACTTGAGGATTGTTATGTTTCTTTGTGCTCATAACAACCGGTTTTGTTTTTATTGTTTAGACCAGCCTATGTAAACGTGGTTATGCCTCCACGACATTAATTTTGTAAGGAAAATTTGGTAATAAAATAAAATATGTTCATTCCTTTTCAATTTTGAGTTCACTTTAATTGCTCAACTGAAACAAACTTTCAATAATTTTACAGGTTATGAAAACAGATATACAAACCACAAACAACAATTTCTCAATGTAGGGTCTGTCAGTTTGAGCACTAGATTAGAGTCATAAATTGACCAAAAGGATTTAGACACTACTTGAGTTTTAAATGGAAGCAACAAAATATGTGGCCATAGTAACAAAGTATTGGAGAATGTCACAAAATTTGTGGAACTCCATTGTATTTAGCTTATACCAATAATGCTGTACACTTCAGCTAAGTTCAGCACATTCAAGACAGTTATAGTTGATATATCGGTGCTGGCTATTTTGTTTTTATTTCAGGTCCTTTCATTAGCCAAAAAGATGTACAAACAAAATGATTAAAAATAAATTGTCTTCCTGGTCTTGTTTCACCATTGCCTCTTGGTACAAGGGGAGTCACATGTTTGTGGTTATTTGAATCCTGCTTGTTTTACCTTGTATTCTTCAATCCCAGATTAAATATGGTAAATGAAATGCTAATTTCTGATAAAGGCCTTTGTACTAGGCATTGCTTAAAAGGGACTTTGGGTGTCCAGAAAATCATAAATGAACTTTAAAAGAATCAACACACCTTCAGACTTTCGTGATAAAAATACAATACAATCACATCTTCTAAATCCAATTGCCATGCTACCTAATTCCTATTTTTATTCAGACAAATCGAAGCGACAGTTACTGATACCTCGGGTTGCATGGTTGTTATGAGTGGTTAAATTTTCATCTGGTATTTGTTTACCAAACCTGCCACAAAATGGGATGGTATTTTCTTAAATAGGCCTGCATGAATATTTTAATTTGTGCCTGTAAAAGGGTGATATTCAAGCAGGCATTAGCAGTTTTTAATTTAATTCAGAAGTGATATAACTCTACTCTATATGAAACATCGGTGGATTACGAAAATAAAATGAAAATAAAAAAAAGAAAAATGTAAGCCCAGAGAAATAAAACGTTTTGCTTATAAGACAACTCTAGAAAAATGAAATGTTTAGCCATTTTTATTTGCTGTCAACTGACCAGTCCCCTTCTAAATATGTCCATTCCTTACAGGTTCGTTAACAAGAAAATGGATAGCCTGTTCCAGGCTCTTAGATATTTCAAGGGCGAAACACGAACAGTCGAGCGCGGTCCCACCAAATATCTGAGAACTTGGAACAGGCTAGAAAAGCTAGGAGGACAGTAAATTTATGAAGATCACTTGTTTAAGCTTGTAGCTGTTGTAGCCATAAAGCGGTCAGCAGTTTTTCTCATCAAATCCTGGAAAGCAAATGGTGAACATAACCGAGGCGAAAATTTGAAGCTCTGAGCTCTGACGTTACGTTGATTTTGCATCCAGTGCATCTGAAGATCGTGGACGTATTTCTGGAACCTTCTCGCTACTGTCCGGTCCGGTCACAAAATCACTGCTCTGGTCATAACTTTCACCTATTTCCGTCATTTCTCGTTCAAAAAAAGAGATAATGAAGCGTTGTGAAGCGGGCTCAAAGTTTGAACAATCATTCTCTAGCAGCCATTTTCAAGTGTGGTTTTGTTTTTGACCTTGTTTTGACACGTGACACGCAGATTCTAACATGGATTCTCATTGGTTGAAACAGGAGTCAGGCCTGTCCTAAAAAGCAGTGCTTTTCACACCGTGCTCGTTTTTAGAGCTGTTTTCAGCTCCTCTCCGAAAGCCGGAAACTTGCTCAAAACGTCGGCCCGACTGACATTGCCTCGGAAAACGAGAACCCAGCTGCGCGTCTGTGGTGGTCAATGTCAAACACCTGTGCGTATGGATACAGAAGTGATGACATGGCTCTGCGTTGGTGACTACACTGATCGCCTTGTTTCCACTGTCAAAAATAGATAGGCAACGTCCCACGTTTGCGATATCGTGAAGGGAACAAAATCTGGCTAATGAGACTACACCACTCATTTCCTGGATCGTTGACTTTTCCAAAAAAGAGCTTGACTTTTGCAGTAGCGTCCGCATGAGAAACATTTCATAGTTCCCACACGACACGAAGAGACTGTTGTCTACAAGGCAAATTCCAGAATGAGACGAAATTAGGGTCAAAACGATTGTAGATAGCAGTGTTCCAAGATTAGCGTGCAAGATCATAATTCCAGTCACGTTTCTGGTACCGTTTTCAACAAATGATCGGTCCTTTGAGAAAGCGACTGTCACTGGAATAACACTACCGTTAATCGCATTTGCTGGGTAGAATTGCCGAATTAAGTCTTGCACTGCATTGATCTTCAGGTTAATGAGTCTTTTATCCAGAAAAAGCCAGTACCAGAACACAGCGGAGCGCACAGATTTCAAATTTTGAGGCAGTTCTGCCATGGAGAGTTAAAGAGTCTCTATGTAAAGGCTAAATAACCTCTCCATGAAAGCCTTTTGACGAGATTTACAATTGGAACACCAGCCAAGTTGCAAAATTTTGAAACTCATATCTGATCTTTTTCGAGATAACTAGAACAGGGTCTTGCTGCCTGCTGGATGCCATGGCTTAGAATCTCACGTTGAGACATGCATGGCAAACGCGTTTATTGGTCCAGTAATCTCGATCGCACTTACAGAACACTCGTTTGTCGTCTGGCCCAGTATGAGGCATGCCTCACAAACGCTTATGCCCAGCGTTGGTGATGGTCAGTTTTTCATGCAAATCTTTTATACTTTGGCAGCCACCTTGCGTAAAACGCAGCAACTCAGTCCAGACACTTTATCGTCCATTGACGTGAGGTGCAACTCTAAGGCTTGAGTGTTGAATTTACATGATTTCATGAGATGGGCTACTATCTCTGTGTATGACTTAACTAACAATTCTTAAACTTCACCCGCCAACTTCAAAGGTGGATCCTTTATCCCGATCATACCATTAGCCTTCTAAAGCTGAAGACCTGGTTTTATATAGCCATAGCATCACTCGCTGTAGCAATAAGAAAACCAACCACAGCCTGGAGTGCCCTTTTAAGATGACTGCTTCAGTTTCTTTCAATTGAAAGAACATTCGACATGCATCATCAATTTTAACACCGTCGATCGATTGTGACTTTTGTTCCATTCAGCCGGTGGCATACTGACATCCCCAAGGTTTCCTTTCCCGTAACCACCGACACCATTGAAAAAATGCATTATATTGCTCTGTTTCCATAACAACTAAGGGATCTGGAACAAAATACTGTGGCAAAAGTCCATAATTATTGGACTAAATACCAAAACTGAAAACAGTTTTGTCGACATTAAGCAAATCAATATCATAGCGCACGAGTCAATCTTGCATTCCAGGGTCAGCCTTTAGGTCTGGGTGGAGGCAGATCATTCTCTTCCTTGTCTGTAAAATCTTTTCCGCTTTGGCCAATTAAAGTAAGAAGCAATGTTATCTCTTACCCCTGATTTTTCCTTGAAACATGGCAGAGTGTACAAATTTTGTTGATTGAATTCTTTACACGAAATTTTCTTACCGCAAGGATCATAAAGAGATTTGATGGTTGTTTTAGACAGTACTTCAGCATTCAGACTTCTTGCTCTTCCCCATTCTATATCACTCAATATTACAGTGCTGACAAACCGACTGATACGCCGCTGACACATCGGCACAAGGAAGTGTTATTCATTATTCCACTGGCACAACTGCGTTATTCATTATTCCGGATTTTCCAAACCCAGTTATTCATTATTCATTTTTTATTTAAACCCGTTATTCATTATTTATTATTCAGCTTTCAGCTTCTACCCCCAAAACTTACCGCGAACTTGTTGCTATAGAAACAGCTACGATTTGATTGGCTCGTTGAAATTTCTATTGTTTCTAAACCAATCAAAATACATTTGTAATTGCACTGTGTTACAGCTTTGCACTCGTGTTACACGTTTTTGGGCACTGTGTTACAACAAAACTGCACTGCTTTGTTAGCCAATCAGAATTGAGTAATTTTTTCGTGCATATTATTATTCATGATAACGACCATCAAGGGCCCAGTTGCTCGAAGCATGGTTAGCGCTAACCTGGGTTAAATACCATGACAACCTATAGGTTTTAATATATCTTAAACAATGGTTAGCGCTAACCATGCTTCGAGCAACTCAGCCCAGGAGCCCAATCAGGTCAATATGGAAGATGGAAGCTTCGGGTAATGGGCGTCTGCGATCACCTAAGAGCAAATTGGAATCAGATTCGTTGACCCAAGAATCTTCCTTATAGTCAAGTATAAGATTGACGCAGATTGCAAAAGCTAGTCAACAGTGAGCTGATGAATGTTAGCCTGTTCCAGGCGTTCAGATGGTAAACGGAGCGCGTTAGTACTGGCAGCGCGAGGCGAAAATAAAGCGACGAAAAATGGAGGGGGACTTGGGATGGCCCGTCCTAAGCCCCCCTCCATTTTTCGCCGCTTTATTTTCCCCTCGCTCTGCGGGTAATCTCGAGCCCTGTTTACTATCTGAACGCCTGGAACAGGCTAGATGAATGAATAGGTCTTCACTCAAAGTGTCCCGGGTCAACTTATCCTATCGGGCTCAACAATTCGGAACAAAAATACCTGCATTACCAGTCTGACGGTTAACAGAAATATTTCTAGGTATACAATCTGGTGAGTACCCAGTCAGGAAGCGTTTTCGAAATTTTTTAGGTTTAAAAGAACAGAAATAAAGATTGAATTCACTTAGAATTCGTTTCTGGCTTAAACATGGAATCTCCCAATAAACGTGGCATGCCTTTCTTGATGATTTCTATATTCCTTTTTCACTGAGCTAAGGTTGGTTTTTCAATCTGTACATAAGTCCTATGTTGAATGCCTTTGGAAAGACAATTGCTTTCAAGCTTAAAATTTTTATTATAGTTAGAAAGGTTTACCATATCACTTAGCCAAGAGTAATAAAATTGTGTCCCCTTATTTTTGTTTCTTCCAAAGAGGTATTACACACTTTCATCTTGACATTCTTGGTTTGGTTCTCAGACTCAAGTTATGGGCTTCTTCTGTCTGATATCCCAACCAACAGCCTTAAATAAGTTGCGCAGTTCGCTTGTGAAATGGTAGACGAAAGGCCTGTTATGTCTAAACTATCGTTTTCCGGTTTACGGTTGTTAGGTTACTGGTAATAAATATTTTAGAATTTTTCTTTGAATTATTTACGAGCAGTCTTTTCTTTTCACCTTTATCTTAGAGAGGAAGAAATTAACCTTTCTGGGTAGCTTCAACTGAATCTAAACCGATTACCAAGAAAAAGGTACAATGCCAAGCTGATCCAGTAACCTCAAATATCGCCTCTATCACCATTCAGACTGATACAAGTGATACAGTACTGAGGTTAGTGCCTTCGTTGTTTTGTTTTTCGAAACAACCAGTCAATACTGACTTTTTGTTAAGTGGTACATGTTCGATCCCTTGTCGACGTCGAAACGAAGTATATACTTTTTCTCTTTTTCTCAATAATTCTATATTTTTGTTTTTGTTTTTTTTTTTTCGGTTTTAACTGAATCGGTGTTTTTATCTATCTAGTGAGTGGGATTCAGCTTGTTGTATATATCAAACTTACCAAGCCGTACAGACCATCTGTGAGGTCTTTAAGTCAGTTCAACATGTGGGTCATTGTTTTGATCTTGGTTAATGTGATATGGAACACAGTAGATGCCAGGTACCTCAAATTAGTACACAAAGGTAAATAGGCTTTTTATTTTGCTACCAGTATTGTTTCAAATAATTGTTTGTCTGAGCGCAGCAACGTTCTCCCGTTCTTCTTATTCTTTCTTCGTTCTCTTAAGATTAAAATAGTTCGTCAACCGCGCGCACGATTCTCATCTTTCCTTAGTAAAGGAGTTACAGCAACATGTAAAAAGTACCCCTCAAAGATAATTAAAAACCAGAGCCAAATATACTTTTATTGCTGAAAAACTAAGTTATTCTGAAGTTGTAACATTAATTTCAGGGTTACTTTAAAACGCATCACTGAAACTTATCGACTCAAAATCAGTTCCAAATCCAATCTCTTGATCTATATTTGCTTCAACTTTCGAAGAGGGAGTTTTATTCCAAGGGGTCTTGGGATTCAAATTTCTTTAGGTTTGGCAAAAAAAAATTGAAGCACTAAGCGTATAGCTTAATATCGACCCTAACAGTTAATGGGCTATTTGGGGAAATTGAAGTGGGGGGGATTCTCTCCTGGATGAAATTCTTGTCCATCGCTGTTATGCAAATGAGAAGAAAAAGGCAATATGGAGTTACTCGGGTTGCTTTGAACCTCTCTACGAAAGCGAGACCTGATGCACGGTCTTTCAGTTATGAAAATGAGTTCTAATTTAGATTTTATGCACATTCATTTCCACATGAAGAACTTTGCACCAGGAATCGCCTTGAACGAGAGGTCCAACAGAATTCAGAAAAGACCAATCCATTAGCCGAGTTGTTCAATACATCATCAAGCCTCCACGACAAGGACAAACGTTTGATGACAGTCATATTCAAGGGAGAGGGGGCTTATATTCTAATATAAATATATTTTAATATAAGCCCCCTCTCCCTCCCTCATATTTTAATATGAGCCCCCCATAAAATATGAGCCACCTCTTGCATTACAGTAACCGATGAACTGGATTGTTGCATTTTATGCTTATAATTGATTGCTGTGTAGATATGCGGTTCCAGAAACATATTACCCATTTTTACCCCGCTTTTCTATTCAAAGAAAAAGATGACTCATCTAGAGAGGATCAAGAGTTCGCACGTTTAGAAAAAAGACAACAGATAACAGGAGAACTGGAAATAGGCGGCCAAAGTAAGCGAGCTATGAGTAATTTTTGCTGTATATTTTGTTTAAAGAATCAGAGATGCACATGAGGCTACATCTGCTCATGCTCTTAATGCTATAGTTATGGGAAAGCGACCTTTCAAATACAGCCAGCGAGGATATCTTCCGGCAGAGAAGTTAACATAAGAGTTATATTCCAAATGCCCTGATGGATGTAGAATGAAAATCAGCTGTGTTCAGTTTGGAATATATATTTTATGAAAATCATTTTAAAACTTCGGAATACTTGGATCTATGGCAGTAATGTTCGACCTGTTATATAAATAAAAAACAAATTGAAAGGCCTTTTTAGTTGCCATAAAAAGAATGGCAAATAACTTTGTAACTGTACAGTTATATTTAATTGAAAGATGTTCATTTAAGTGAAACACTTTTGCAGGGTTTGAAAGTCTGGGTTGCTGGAGAGATGCATGGTCGCGTAGCCTGCCAACTTTGGAAGGAGAGCATTATTTGTTAATGGATCCTAACTACAAAGGCAGAAGACACGCACTGTTCAAGTGCGCACGCGCAGCTTTCGACAAGGGATATAAGCTGTTCGGTATAGAGAATGGTGGCCAGTGTTTCGCTAGTGCTGGAGGAGACAAGCGCTACCACAAATATGGAGCGTCGAAGGACTGCAAAGGTAATGATTGGCCGGTGAAACTCAGATCACTTTCTCAACCAATGAGAATCAGAGCCAAAACTAATCGCGACTTGTGCGCACGCATTTCGTTTGCATTTGTTGTGACTGTTTAGAACGATTGATTGGGTGTTGTCTTTAAAAAAACTAATGTGAGAATGAATATATAAAATCATATTTTTGAACTGCGGATTAGAGAATGAATATGTGAATGATCATCGCAGTTATCAACTAGTACTACTTAAGCAGTAGTGAAAATAAAACGTGAAAAAGATTCAGATTCGAACCCACGACCTCTGTGATACCGGTGCAGTGCTTTACCAACTAAGCCAATTCATATAACCATTCTGTAATCCGCAGTTCAAATATATGATTTTCATATATTCATTCTCACATATTCATCACTCACGTGTATATTACGAACCAGCAAAATGACCAGCTCCCAGTTGACTTGTTAACTTAGTTGGTAGAGCACTGCACCGGTATCGCAGAGGTCATGGTCAGGCTTTATTTTCACTCAACTGCTTAAGTAGTGTTCGTAACTGCGATGATCAAACCGGTTGGTCGACGGTTGCAGTAAATGGTACGCATCAAACACCCAAATGAAAATTTCCATGGGACGAGCGTGTTCCTTTTACACAAACATTCCCACCGGTCGGGTTTATAGAGCGATCCAAGCTGAAAGGCCTAGAAATTTTCCGTTTTAGAAGAACAAATAGGTTTCCCATTTACATTCCAACTGAAATTTCCGGATTTTTTTGGTAAATGTTAAACAACCACTGAAATACGTATTGCATATAGCGCCAAGCAAGCAACTGCTTCGGACAAAAATTGTTGTTTCCAACTCTTATATCTGACTGAACTTAAAATTTAGAGGCGAGCTCCATGAAAGACGTTTTTTCTGATATTAAGCATAGGATTCTAAGCGGATGGAACATTTAGCCCTTTAATTGGAAGATTCATTTGAATTCCACTGACATCTCGATAATAAGAGGATGATAAGATTAGTGATTATATTTACATTTCGTCTTTCATAGGGGATAGACTTTTAAAGATAAGAAAAAATCGGGACGCTCGCCCTACAAAGACTGATCGTATAATCTTGCCTCGGTTTGATTTTAGGTGACGGAAAAGGTGGCCCTTGGAGTTTACAAGTGTACCGGTAAGTGCTTTGAACGACATTCTTTTCTGTTTGTTGGGTTGTTTGTTTTAGATTAAATTCCAAAGGGTCGCAAAGGAAATCATGATCACTTTTTACTACCAGAAAGAATATTGAGGTATTGTCCACGGGACGAGTCTAGGGTTGCTTGCCTTTTACATTAATTTATAACGTTGTGTCTTAAATCGTCAAAAATAAACGATACTCTTTGAGCCTGCACTCGCGCTGTTTAAAGGGGGAATTTGATTCAAAGTTTGATTAAATTGCACACTGTTTCAGTCTTGCCAGCCATGGCCATTCTGTCTTTGAAGTTCCCACCTCAAGAACAAATAAACGTTTTTTTTTTTAAAGGAAGAAAGATGGAAAGGCACCATCCATGCAAGACTGCATTTCCTAACTTACGAATGCTACAGCCGCCACTCATCCCTTCCAGCGCTTACATTGATCGTTAGCCAGGTTAACTTTCCCAGACATGGGTCATAATCAATTTTAGGACCTTTCACAGAACACATTTTTGTCAACTTTTTACCACCGACGTATCATTTTTGCATTCTAGATTTTTGGACTCACATCATGCTGTCAATGGTGCGTATAGCCATTGGTCGTCTTGGGGAGCATGTAGCAGGTCATGTGCTGGGGGAGTCCGACGGCGCATGCGTAAATGTTCAAATCCTCCACCGTCAAATGGCGGACAAGATTGTAGTGGTCTTGGTCACAGTGTGGAGAGTCAAGATTGCAATGTCAAATCGTGCACCGGTAAGACAACCACCTTGTGCGTAGTCGAAAACGACTGTGTTTACCAAAGTAGCGGCTACCCTAAATTTGCCGTCCCTCAGGCCTGTTAATTCCAAAGGTAACAGAGGCCCCTGCCGTAAAAGCTCTATTAAGCCCCCTGTCTCTATTAACCCCCCTCTCTAATAACCTCCCCGTTTGGAAGTCGGTTTCTGTAATAGTCTCTCCTATTCCCTCTTACGAAATCCACTTTATTAGACCCAGTTGGTTTGTTTTTGAACAAATATACACTCAAACAAATAATACTGTTTGCTGCTCTGCACTTGTTTGAGTGCAGTTGTTTGAGTTTTGTACAAAAACTATTTTAAGACGAAAACGATGGGTTTGAGATTTGAAATAAGCCCCCACTTCAATAAGCCCCCCGTCAATGAGGCCTGAAAATAAATAAGCCCCCACCGGGGGGGAGTTTAATAAAGTTTTTACGGTACTTTCAGAACTCTTATATGCAATAAGGAATAATATCAAGGAAGTGTTTTACCAAATTGATAAAATTGGCGATCTTTAATTCCACTGTTTCCGTTTCTCTTTTTTATCATTACTCAGTGTCTGTTGTCTTTTTAGATGATTATGAGTTTGAAGATCCCGAGATCACTGGCTCATCACCTACCTCAACAAAACGAGACGAAAGCCAGATTCAACCACCAGCGGTTTTAAGACAATCTGGTCCACCTTTCCAGCCAATTACTGAACAAAATGATGGCAAACATCCAGAATATCATACAAGTACCCAAGGTTGGAGACAAGCAGTTTTCCAAAAGCAAGACACGTACTTGACCAACAACCATGATCATTCTCATAATGAAGAGGTAAAGTACTCTCCCATGTCGCCTACAACACATATCCAAGATATGAGCCAAGCTTTTTCCCAAAAGCAACAGTCAGTCCAAACCAATGTGCATCCGTCAAACAGGGAAGAGGAGAAGTATGCATTCACGCCCAATGAGCAAGATGCAGACCCACCAGTAAACCGAAAGGAACATCCAAGTTCTGAGAACAGTGGCAATCAATCTAACGTCAAGGAAGGAGGAGAGTATTTCCCCTTGTCTAAACAAGATGTCAAAGACTTCAGACATGTGGCGTCTTTCCAAACCTCCAAATCGCCATCCAGCAGTAGGCAAGATTCTGAGAGTGCAAAAGGGGTGTCTAACCACATGGATACATATGATAACTCACTCAAACAGCCAATTGTAAACCCAGAACTGCTTAAGGAATCCAAAGGACAAGGAAACGGGTTGTCTGACAAGTATGTTCCACTGGGCAACAAATTCACTCAGTCAATGCAGCCAACAGCAACCGCTGAACCACTGAAGAATGTAAAGACTGTCTGGAATGAAGTATCTAAACCTCCATTTTTGGAATCTGAACGGTTTAAACATGAAAACAGCATACATAACTCTTCATCAGTGAAACAAGGAACGCACACTTCCCAAGGTAGTGAGATTTACTTGGGTGCACAACCTCCGCCGCCTTTAAATACCAATGGGCATTCAAACTATGAAAACACCAAAGGAGGCAATTACATACCTGAGAAAAACGAAGGAGTAACGTTTAGTCATAGTAATGGCAGAATTGAAGCTGGAACCATGAAATTAATTCCTAGCGACCGAATTCATGGCAAAATGGATAGCGCAGACAATAGACAAGACCAGAGCGGATATAGTTCAGTCGGCGAATCGTTGAGGGTAGCAAAACCTGGATATCCGAGTAAAATGCCATCCGATGTTGCCAGTGAAGAGCAAAACACTCTACAGCAACAATCCAACAATTTCCCAAGTAGATTAAGTAATAACCAGGGCATAGAAATCAGGATTAGACCTGTTGGAGATTATTTACCCAAACAATTCAGAGCCTTTCAGAGAATAGAGAATAATTCCGAGGACATGGTATCAGCAGAACATAAGCCAGCAGAAATGCCTAAACAAAATTTCCAATATTTTGACCATGACCAGCCCAAAGTGCGAAATAAAAGCGAAGAAACGTCATCGAGCACATTGAAAATCCATGCAAAAAACAGAGATAATGAACAAGAATCGTCGCACGAACAGCAGAGATGGCAAAACGCCAAAGGAATACCCACTACCGTTGCAGAATCACTGAAAGATAAGTCAGAAAATGGTGAACGAGGCAAGTCTTCTAATCCTCAACATGAGAAGCTATCGGCATCTATGTCCAATCCAGATACAACGAGTCAGCTTCAGGGTTCACCTCAACAAAAACAACCTAGCAATGAAAAACAGGATTTTGAACAGAAGACAGGAGAGCAATCCGAAACGTCAAACCAGTTGCAAGGACCACCGTCTCACCATGGAGAAAAGGTTCATGACAGCAACCATTTTACCAGTAAAGGGAATGCTCTGTCAGTAGATAAAGAAAAACCCGCTGATAGCCACAGTCCCATAAATGAGCAAACACATCCAAAGAAAGAAGCAGACAGTACATCGCCAGCGAAAGTGCATCAAGCTCAGCAAGTATCTGAGTCGAGTAAAGCAAATCCGTCAGGTGAAGAAACAAAAGTTCAACAAACATCAGGTGTGAAAAATCAACATCAGGAAACAGATCAAGGACAAAATGCTCAAGAAGAGGGTGAGCCAGTACCTGTAGTTGATCTTAACAATGGTAATACAGAAGATGGAACAGACTATGGGACAGCAACCAATCAAGTGTTTTCAGGCCCTGTGGAAGATACTGGGATGCAAAACCAACCAGAGCCAGATTCTCAGGGTGCAGGCCAGTCATCAGGACCGGGTTACGACAACGAAGCCATACAAGGAATAAGCGAAATGTCTCAGAGAGAGGATCAGAGTATTTTGCAACAAGCTAACTCTGCAAGTCAGGGAGGCCCTGATCAAGGCATAGGAACTGGATACGAAGAAATGAGTGATTCAAACGCTTACACCGGAGAAATTCCAAGGGAGAAAAATAAACAAGATGCGGAAGACGAGGCGAATATGCGGGGAAGATATCTAGATCGTTTTCAAGACCAAGCTTCTTTGACATCAGACTACTATAACACAGAGCCTGCTGGCGACTGTCTGTGTCCGAAAAAGGGTAAGGCGAAATTAAAATTCTCGGTGATAAGTTTACGAGGGGTGCCTTCGAACTTTGCCAGCAACTTTGATTTCAGTTGATCGATCAAAGCAGCCTTTTTTTTTTTTTGAAATTCCCCGAATTTTGCCGAAAGAAAACGGATTGGGGAAAAAAAACTAATTCATCTCATGCACAGGATAATGACAAGTGCGACAAATACGAAGGTCCTCTTAGTTAAAATCCCAATACAGTACCTGTTTTTGTTTCTTAGTTAGTTCCCCAATGTCTCCCGTACCCAATGCGACTACAACTATCTACATATATTCTTTTTATGGTAACGTTTTCCTCATGGATTAAAACCTGTAACGTGCAATTGCACGTTTCATTTTCACACATCTACAGTAGCTAACTTGCCATTCTTTTCATTTCAGAATGTTCAGCTAAAGCAGACATCGCGTTTCTGGTTGATGGCTCAGCAAACATACCTCAACCCTACTACGCGCGTGTTCTTGAATTTATCAAGATCTTATCTCGTGGATTTGATAAAAGTAACATTCATGTTGGAATGATGTCTTATGGCGACGACGTCAAAATAGCGCTGAATCTCAAAGCCCTCAATGACTTCCAACAATTTGACAATGCTGTAAATATTGCTTCCTATATGGGTGGCGAAGCTCATACAGGAAATGCGCTTTCAAAGTTGAAAACAAGACTGTTCGCCATTTCTGGTCGCCAGGACGCCCCCAGGGCCCTAGTACTTTTGTCCAGCGGAGGCTCGGTTGACGACGTTGTGGCCCCAGGATTGGAACTTCGAGATTCTGGAGTCAAAGTTACAGCCATTGGTTTAGGCAAACAAGCTAACGTCAGAGAGCTGATAACTGTTGCATCCGAGCCAAAATCAGAGCACGTGTTTACAGCATTCTTGGACACATTGCCTAATGCCATGGATGAAATTATTCAAGGCATCTGCAGAGGTAACATCCACTAGATAGTTATAATGTCTCCACTATACTTCATCTAAGTTAACTTATGAGGCCGAACATTTTCCGTTCAGTAAAGGAGAGCGAAGATGTACTTCGCAGGTCGTTTATTTCTGATTGCCTCGTGCCAACGTTTTGCAGGGGAATTTTTTCCCACAGACACCACCTGGCACGAAATACATTTTCTGTCAATATTCTGAATTGGCCAAAAACAATTTCCTGCTCACCTGCTCAAATTTCACTTCGACATCCCATAGAAATAAATGTTTGAACAGAAGTTTAGTAGAACTTGAGAAATCACCATGAACTTCATTGAAGTTTCAGAAACTACTAGCCGGCTATCCGCATAGAAGCCTACTAATTGGGACATCTATAATAAAAGTACAGGTTAAATATAAAATTATGTTGAATAGGATTTGCCAGTTGTAGAATTAGTATTTATAGTTTTAATTACGGTGAGAGTAGTCAAGCATAGAAAATATAATAAAATATCTAATGCAGTCAAGACTACTATTCGTTCAGAGCCTACTCAGTAATAGGCACACCTATCATATAAATACAAGTCAATTATAACATTACATTAAATAGTATATACAGTAAAAGTGGTATCTCTATCAAGCTAGCCTGGTCCAAATTCTTATAAGAGGACAGGTTGCTTAACTTTTTTTTTTTCAATTTTCTACTGCCAGAACAGCAGCCGAACATTTGACGGTGATTATATTAAAACAAACAATTCAGTTCCCTTCTTAGGAGTACCTTGATCAAATTAATTAGAAGTTTACCGCAGAATACAAAACGATAATTTTTGGTAAAAGCATCGCGCAGAATGCCTATTGTTTTGGGGACATTTACTTACTGTACGGCAAAAAATATAGATCTGTAATATTAGCGGTGAAGCGTAAATTGAGTGACTCTCATTGGTCCACATCTTCGCGCGCCGTGCTCCGCAGGGAATACCGCTTAGCTTATTGATCAACTTCTCAGGGCGGAGGGCCACATTCATTCTATTGTTACCTAATATCGCACCTTTGCAGTATGGCTGAATAAGTGCGCATCGGCAGCAAGTGTATTAACGTTCGAAAGTATAACAGAAAGAATTTTTTAAAAGGGCGTGTGGCCTGCCTTATACTATTTGTGAATAGGGCAAGTCTTACCTTCCGCCAAACCCACGGCAACAAACGTGGTGCCTTCACAAGCATTCGAACCTACGAAAACTTAAATGTCGATTTTCAAATAAAGTGAATAAACTTGTCGCGCCTGAATCTTGATCGAAAAAGCTAGCGCGCGCGTCCCTTTTCTTTGTTGCGAAAAAAGAGAAGCTTTTTCTAGAACATTTTGCTAAGAAACGTAAAAAAGCCACAAGCTATGGCTTGGGCAAGGTTCTTCCGCATCTCCTGGTAGAGATCGGCTGCCTTTTCTTCCGAAGATGCACCATTTTTCTGCCTCAGTTGCGCCGCAACATTAAGAGGCGTCTGTTCGATCTCCTCTGGTTTGATCGACAACGTTATCCACGTCTTCCCTTTCATTTCTTTCCTTTTTCTGCCATCTTTCGTTGAATCGATCTTCTTGCGGAATCGGCGTATGCTTTCACCCAGTGTGTAGCCCACGCTCTCGCGACCAGATTCCTCTAATTTGTAGGCGAAGGGAAGGATGCTTATTTGCATAAGGTCGAACAAAATGGCCGGTTTCCCGCAAACGTCCCGCCATTTCCATATACCTTCTCAGTTCAGTTGAAAATCGTAAGTAGAGTTTGCAACATTAACGTATGGCGGCACGATGTGAATTAACAACGGATGGATTGGGTTTTCGAAGAGCTCTGAAAAGAGCTCCTGATCACTTTTGTATTTATTGGTCGCGCACGCAGTCATCTTTGTTTTGCCCGTAGATCGTGAGTAAAACAGCTGATACTTATGGCAATTTTAAAATTCGCGGTAGTTATGAATATTTTTTCATGCAGAGTGGTTTTCGACAATAGGCATTGTTTCATTTGACAGGTATTGTTATTCATGTCTGGGATGAAAACAATAGCTCGCCAGCTCTGAACGCGCTATTTTCAAATGAAACTACCACTAACAATTTCAAACTGAAAAACAGAAAGGTTCCTCGTGACCAATTTTCGAAATTAAAACGGATTCTTTTGCCGTGCGTGAAAGTCTAGTAGGTATGTTACTTTTCCCAAAATTGTTCTCCAGAATGACAGGCTATACGAAAATTTGCAAAATTTTCTGTATATTCAAGTGGAAAAACGTAGAACTTCTACTTTCTCAATTTCATTCTTTTTTAGTGCAAATTGTAGACTAATCCTTGATTTTCAAGAAAGCCGTGCGTGAACCTTGAGATTATCATTTCTGAGACTCGGAAAAGTGAAGTTTGTGTACCCTAGTTGCCTAGTTTCGGCCCATTCTTCTCTAATTTATAGCTCTTCAAAGTGCGATCGCATTCTAATTTGCCGCTTCAGTGGCTATGAATTATTCATGATGTCCAGGCATTCTGCGCGATGCATGGCAATCGTCCTTGTGAACCCGATATACTCCTCTCTTTTTCCAACAACAATACCATATAAACTCGCAATCAAAATAAGTTCGCTATTCCTGTTCAAGGAAGCGTTAAATCAAAAATGCAAAATAAAACGTAAGGTCACGCGTTTTAAAGTTGAAAACCGTAATATGTTGTCACTTTTTTCCAGATGTGATGGGTATTGTGCGAGACAGACAGGAGCCGTGTACATGTGAGACATACAACGGTCAGGTTTTTCCTTCTTCTGATTACACTAAGGAGACTCCTACTAACATACCCGAGTCTAATTCTCTTCAAGAACAGGATTCATCATATTCCCAGGGGCGGGTGGAGGGAGCAAGAGTACCTTTTGACCAGAGTGAACGCCTAAGCCAACAGAGTCCGGCCGATTACCCCTACGGTAATGGGGCATCTCCAGCCAGAGGAGAAGAACCGACTAGTCCTGAGGGTGATGGACGTCTCTCATATGGTCAGCATGGTGATCAATCTAATGATGCTTCGAAGAGACCTACAGACCTACAGACGGATTATTCCAACGAACAGGGGAGCGCGAACCATGTGGCAGGAAACTTAGGTAATCAAGATAATTACAGCGGACAAGTGATAGGAGGTCAGCTGGAACGACCATATCAACAGCAGCAAACACGGCTACCAGGTGAGCAGTATAAAGTTGCGGATGAGAAAGAAAATCGAGAAGATGAAGGTAAAACCACTGGTGAGGTCGACTATTCAACAAATTCGGGTTATAAAAATGGTGGACGAGACAATCATTTGAGATATGAAGGAGAGAAAGGTCTCATGCACAGTTCTCAAAGCCATCGCTTCACCGCTGGCCTTCCTGAACATTACAAGCCTCATGTCGGTAACGATGGTAGGGGTGGTGAAAACTCATCAAACCAAGGCAGCAGTGGTCAACAGGAAAGTGAACAGTCAAGTGAAGCACAGGGTAAGGATGACAAGGAAGCCAATCTGTTTCCGTCAATATCTACTCTAAATCACGAGCGAGTGCAAGGAACAGCTTCACATGTTCACTCTTATTTTATCCCACATTCTGGAAACGGCACCCTCCGAAGACCCTCTGCACAGCCAAAGTACTTGCAAAGCTCTGCTAAAGCAGCAGACGAATTTTTGTCAGGTTACAGACTGCCAACGAAAGTTATAGCTGTGGATAAAGTGGCTGAGAATGACAATGCTGGCTTGCAACAAAAATATCACCATGGTGAGAGCAATTTGTTTCATTACTGCTTCTATGTAAGTCACACCAAAGTATTTTTGTCATAATTAAAAGGAGAAAAACTTACCTACATCGTTAGTTTTACTTCCACCGTTCAGCTCAGGTTCTTCAAGTACACTATTACTAATTATTTAGTACATCATAGCTATACTCTAAAGCTCTCTCGCTGCACGTCAACATTACATGCACTTTATAGGGAGGGAATATGCATTGCAAAATCAAGTGCCATTCTTGATAATTTAACTTCAATTTCTACAGTCGAACCCGTTTTAAGTGGCCACCTATTAAACGGCCACCCCGTATTAGGCGGCCAGTAATCAAAGCACCGATGAGGGTTCTTCTATTGTTGTTTACCCCTATTAAGCGGCCAGCCCACATTAAGCGGCCACTACTTCACTTAGAAAAATACACAACCCGCATGTAAGCAAAGCTAATCGAGGCTGGTTGTGTAACTTACAATCAAATTTAGCAAAATAAATTATTAGTAAATCAAGTAAAAAAAATAAATAAATAAATAAACAAATAAATAAAAATAAAATATATAAATAAGTAAATATCTAAATAAATAAATAAATAAATAAATAGGCATACACATACATTCACAGATAGCTAGCATTTACACGAGAAGAGCAAGAACCTTTAAGACGATATAGAACATAAGGAAGCAATAATAATGTCCATTTCCCCAAGGATGGCCCCTTGCTATGGGGTTGAACTGTAGTTCAGATTCGAGGATTGAAATGAAACAACTCATTTGCTTTGAAAGTAAACGTTAAATTAAGTGGGATGAAAACCACATTCCTCCAGAGCTTTTTTAAAATGTGGTTCAGTATAATGACTTCGACTATAAGTCACGATTTGTCTTCCATTAGCCTGCTCGGGAATTAATCTTGGAGTGGTCCTTGATAGTACCGCATCTCCTGGGGGCCGAGGTAACCAGCAAGCAGCAAACATGCTAGATTTGGCCAAGAGGGTGTCCCATCTATTCCCCATGTCCCCACAAGGGAACAGCGTTGGTATGGTAGTGTATGGTGGTTCGCCCCAACCTTCAGTGGTACACTTCGACAAGTTCCTTGATCAAAAGTCCATGGATGAGGCTATAGACAATGCTAGCAAACCAAATCTGGAAATAAGGATTGGAAAAGCGCTATCACTGGCTCAAAAGCACTTATTTAGATACCTTTCCATGTCCAAACGCAATGTGCTGTTGCTTGTCACGGACAGAGCTTCGTTTGATGACGTACGTCGCCCCGCGGTGGAGCTGAAAAGAAGAGGCATAGAAATTTTCTGCCTTGGCGTTGGACAAGATGTCAACAGAGAGCAACTTGATTTAATTGCATCGGAACCAAAGGAGAATCATGTGTTTTTGGCCCCGTTCAATGATTCTGAAACACTGATGGAAAGAATTGGGAAAGAGATATGCTTGGCTGCGAATAAATCAAGTAAGTCTTTTAATGGGCTAAAAGTACACCGAAGAGTTGTAGGCATGCATGTGCTGTAAACGTATGTTTCAAGTGCACGTCTGCAACACTGAAGAGAATGTGAAAACAAAGAAGGGTTGGGGGTCATTTAAAAATGACTTCTTGAAATTTAGTTATACATATTATGGATTTCAGGCTAAAATAATAACGTAAGGTAATAACAAAATATAATCTTAATTTACTCCTAAATAGCAGCTGAGTTCTTAACGGCTGTCGCTCTTCCTTTAATAATCGTGTTTAAGCTAGCATCGCTTGTCACGCGACGTAATGACAGACGTTCACGTAAAATGTAGCATAGAAATAGCGGACAAGTGGTAGGCTCGGACGACCTCCATTCTACTTCTTCTTCTTCTTCTTTTGTTTTTCAATTGAACGTTTCAGCCTAAAACAGTCCTAAATCACTATTAGAGCGACAACTAACCTCAGCTTCTTTTATTACTATACATAACACTGTTTACGTACCAAGCCAATGCAACACATGTTTCTTCTGCCTCGATCATCAACATCATTTGCTGGTTCAACGAGTTCGCGAATGCCTCACCTCATCTCAGGTCAGCTGATTAGTCACCTAATATCATCCAGTTAAAACACAAACGGGACTTACTTGTTGGAGTTTCATGGCGTACTCTATTAATTCCCACATCTCACCTTGTTCAACAAAAAATCCAATTTGCTTAAAGAACTGGACGACAGAACTGTTGAAGCATTCACGTTATAACATGTAACAAAGGCAGGACTATGAGAGCCGAGTAATTATCCACTTTATGCAAACCAATGTCAGCGAAATTGCAACCATTACAATGCTGGCCCCATCACAGCGTACAACAGGAGCCTTAACTAATTACAACAGGCTGAAACCTCTCTGGCTAATCACAACAGACGCCTTAACTATTTACAACACGGGCCTTGTCTAATTACAAAGAGAACCTCACCTAATCACAACAGGGACCTCACCTATTCACAACAGGAACCTCACTTAATCACGACATGGACCTCACCCGGCCTATTCACAACAGGGACCTTATTTAATCACATGCAAAAGGGGCCTCATCTAATCACAACAGGGACCTCACCTATTCACAACAGGAACCTCACTTAATCACAACAGGGACCTCACCTAATCACAACAGGGACCTCACCTATTCACAACAGGAACCTCACTTAATCACAACAGGGACCTCGCCTATTCACAACAGGGACCTCATTTAATCACAACAGGGGCCTCATCTAGTCACAACGGGCTCATCTGATTGTAACAAGCTCTTCGTCTCACCACAACAGTGCCCTCACCTACTCACAGCGTAACTCATATCATTGAACATCACACCAAGTTAGAACTGACAAAGACACTTGTGACCTCGGCGAATCGTTCAACGGCATTAACCACCTTATCCTATCTGATAACACTGCCTGTAACCAACTAAATGACCAAAAGTAAAACTAATGACCTTCATTCGGCATGTTTGATTGCAGCTCGCTTGCAGACCCAGCGAACGTGTCCCTCAGACCTCGGATTTGTTATTGATGGTTCAAGAAGTGTCGAAGTTCTTGGCAAAGGAAACTTCAAGAAAATGCTGGAGTTTTTGTAAAAAATGTTTCGTTAGGATTTCACATCGCACCTCAAGATACTCGCGTTGGTGCCATAATTTACGGAACAGAACCTAAATTAGCCATTCCTTTCCACAAATACACATCACCGAGCAGCCTAGCTGCTGCTATTGAGAACATTGCTTACCCAGGGACGATTACCATGACAGGAAAAGCGTTAAAATTGGCCAGTCAGAAGTTGTTTGACAAAGGAAGTAGGATCAACGTCCCCAACGTGCTTGTTGTTCTATCAGAAGGCACCTCACGTGATAACGTTGAGGAGCCTTCTCAAGCCTTGCATAAGGCTGGCGTGACGGTCATTTCTGTAGGCTTGGGTCCCGTTTATAATAACGCCGAACTGGATAATATTGCTTCGATACCTACTGCTGACAACGTGATAAAAGTTAAATTTACTGAGCTGCAACATAAAGTAAATGAGCTGCAGGATAAGATATGCGCTGCTAGAAAAGCACAAAACAAGCTAATTAAAAGGTAAAGTCATGCTGTGCTAAATATCTCATTAATCAGTGGAATAACCGCATGAAGCCTGTAGCAAAGAAAAAATAAGTACAGGACGGGTATTGGGGGTACCATGGCATGAAAGCGATATTTCAGTGATAAGGGCACTGCATTTCAATTACAATAGTGGTACAGAGCAATTCAACTCAAAAACCTTATTTTTTTAAGAAAAGGAGGTGAATTCATTAGAAGGATATTTGTGTGTGTTACTGAAATTTCCTTTGTTCCTTGCTTTTCTTATTATTTACCTCATCCACCTCCGGCCAATAACGAGAATACTTCATCTGCCTGTGATATAAAAAAATAAAATGAGCGAAAAATATCAAAAAAGCGATATTATTTGCAAGATGCGTTGATAAATTGCCAGTAACGAGTTCGTGGTATATTTAAAGTTATTTATTGTAAAGGTTTTGTTAATTCTTATCTCTCCGCTACCTATTACACCTTTTCTCTGAAAAAGAAAAGCACGTCTCCTATGGCCTCTAGGTTTGGTTTTTGGCCCGTCGAACGTGCTGTATAGCCTGAAATATTAAAGATTTCTTAACAATGCCCTATTAAATTTTCATTTTCCTTCTAGGGAAAGAAGATAACATTCCTAAAAGAAGAGGACGCTTGTCTCACAACCTGGCCGAGATGTGAACGTGTAGTTGCTAAAACAATCCGTAACGACGTTAACACGTAACTTAACTAGCCTTGTCCCTTGTCATTTCTTGAGGGCATGAATGAATCTGAAGAACCATATGCATGACAGATTAATCTGAATTTTGACGTTGTTGTTGTTTTTTTTTGTTTTTTGTTTTTTTTTTTTTTCGAATAGACACTCCTCCTCAATTTAAAGCCATTTGAAGAGTCAATCTGAACAGGTGACCATCCGAATCTGACTGCTGACAAAATTAAATAACGGCTCATAGATATGAAATTAAATTCTTGTTCTTTGACAACCTAATCGAACTTCAATAAATAGCGCATGGACGCTTTTTCCTAGCTATTGAAAAGAATAATTTGCTACATGAGGTCTCTACGGCTTTCTATCAGGTCGAGAATAAACTACAAATTGTAGCGAGCGAAACAGGCGCGCGGGCGGGCGCCAATATTGATTACAGCGGCGAGAATACGCAACGCGCTTTGGTTCGCGCTTTCGTGTTTCGCTTGCTTTACAGTCCGTAAGAAAAATATTGGACTACTCTTCGTCTCTTCAAGGATCGATATTTCTCAACCCTTACCGCAAAAAGGAAGCCGTGGTAGTCAGTAACGAATCATGAAACGTTGCAGTCTTTCCAGGTCTGACATTTGAAAGTCCTTTCATTCATTTCGTCTACGTTCGTCCTTTCACTTCGCCGGGATTCCAAGATTTGGGGTTTCATTTTTACACTTATAGAAAAACGAAAGTATACTTATAATTTCGAACTACAAAACTAATCAGAAAGATTTTAAACACTCAATAAAAGAATATCCTTTTTTATGCTGTTTGGAGGGTGTATTTGTATACAACATAACGAGCCTGTCATTTCAAATCCCCTCATGACAAGAGCATGCTCTGGCATAAGCAACTATCAGGCCACTTCAGGAATGAAGGGTACCGTTAAGCAGCTGTTTTCTGCAACAAGTGAAGTACTGATTCCCTGAATCAGAGTTTTGTTAAGGCCGATTTTGCTACGTCTATCGTATCCACCTTTTGTGGCGTGCACATAATAATAATAATTAATAATTTAATTCTTATATTGCGCGCTTTCCATGAAATGATCAAGCGCGCATTACATGATTTCTATCTATAATAATTAAATACAGAGTATCTAAATAATAATTTAGACTCTCGTCTCTCGTCATTCTACTAGGCCTACAACTGGTGCAGCTTTTTGAAACGTCTTTCAAACAATTCTCACGACATTGCAGAAGTCATGCGGTAGGATTCTCAAACTACATCCATGCGAAACAAAGCGTATAATACCAATTTTTCATGTCAGTTTGTTTGCCGTGACTCATGAATAGAAATGCATACGTAACGCGATTCAAATCGAATTTGCTCGTCCACACATATCCGGATTCCTTCTAGTATCCAGGATTCCTCTGTGACTCTTTTCCAGAGAGCGTGCGCATTCTGATTTTGCAACGTCATCGGATTTGAAAATATCCGGATTCGACCGTCCACACGATTCCAACTTCTTTGCGTATTCAAAAATTTCCACTCCGGAGAGCGGGGTTTTAAAGTTGATGATTCGCGTTCCGGATTCGCCGGATACGTGAGGACGGAAGGCGAATCCGAAAAGAAAAAGTTGTGGATTCAAAAATATCCGGATACGTGTGGAAGGGGCCTTAAGCTTATTGCGTATTTTAGCATCTCAGTTATTTAAAGTCCCAGAACTGGAAGATTTGTCGTTTCGGGATGAAATCGTCTTACGTTTACCTATTAAAGCTAAAAGTCACTCCTATATATTTTCAGTTGTTTGTTTGTTTTTTTTTTTAACAAAAGACGTACGCTTCTTGTCCATGATTAAGCATACCCAGTGTCCGATTATTCTTTATTTACATTCAAAAGCAAACAAAAACAAACCAAGCAAGCCAACAGAGTGCTTAAATGGAAAAAATTTTTAATTATGTGTTTCCTAATCAGCAGAAAAACTTCAATCAATTTCATTTTATGACATGCATATTTCACAGGTAGATTCGGTCGCACGGTGACGAAAATTTTCTTTCAGCTACACTTTATGGCGGGTTGGCGCGCAAACACGATATTGTCGCAAATTTCGCGGATACAAGCCAGCCATTATCTACAGTACTGATACCGGAAAAACAGCCTTATAAAGGTAAGTGAACTCTTTTATGACTATCAAGCTGGTTGTATTTTACACCCTTTGTTCTTAGGACTCTGGAAATCAGCAATCTAATACTGAGGAACACTTTTATCCAAAAGCAACGTTGACAAAATGTTGCGAAAGTGTTCCGGCTCCGACTGAATTGAAATAAGAGAAGATAAAGGTGAGGAAAAGGATCGATATTTTGGCGATTTTGTCACTACCACGCCGTGCCAAAACGAATTTGACCGCACAGAAACAGTATTTTAATGATCTTCAGCGAAAAGTGGTTCAGAGGATGCAGTCGTCAAATTTTCGAAAGTTTAAGGGGGCTCTAAATTTCCTCACATGAATCTCTTTAACTTCGATAGTGTTGTACCCCCTTCTTCTTTATTATGATAATAAAAAAGGGGGTCACCGAGCTCGTTTGTGGGTTATTATCGATTAAAGCTAAAACGAGGAGTTTTCTTTCACAGTTCATACTGAATAGTAACCTATAATATTTAGTAAAATCCATAACATGTTAACCAAGGATTAGGCAGTTGTTTGATGCCATTTTTATGGTAAAGATTGGAAGTAATGATGCAAAAAAATAACACTGCTGGAAACCGGCGACAGCCGCCGTACAATTTAAGAACGGATGAAACGCTAATATAAATATACTGTGATAAGCTGCAACTGCCACTTTCTTTTTCTGCAGATTTCTGTATCAAGAATATATTATTGACTACAGAGATGAAATTCCATCTTGTATCATTAAAATGCCCGCTGATGTGCTTCGCGTGTGGAATACTCTTACTCATTGCTCTTGAACATTTCTGCAACCAGCAAAAAACAAATAATGGCTGGATTTCGTCTTTATCCTCAGATCAATTGCACTTAAGTAAGTCTCTCGGTCCGTATATATTGTTTGTATGCTTTGCTTGTTTTTGTTTTTGCTTAATTGTAAACTTATTTTGACGAAGAAACAAACAGTAGTAGAGAGACAGGTGCATCCTACTTCAATTACGCTATCTCCGTCATTAACTATCAGGATATAGTTTTACGCGCAGTCCTTTAATTTTTTGTCTGTTCTGAATAAGTTTCGGCCAAGTCTTGGTGCCTTCTTTATATCTCAAGTTCTCCATGAAACCTGGTAAGGTGTGGCTTGTCGCCTGTGAATGCCTTTTTGCTGTTTACCCATCATTTGGTACCATAGTGATCTATACCACAGTTAGATCAGCTGCACGCAAACGACCCAGAACTAGGTTACCGAAGGAATAACATTTATCGAGACGAAATGGTGTCCCATTACCCCACAAATACGCTTAGAAGTACAGCGGCTACACAATCCTAAAATAAAAGCACTATGTGAGGATACTATGTTGCTCTCCCACACGGCCCCACAAGCTTGTAGCTTTAAATTGTGTAACCGTGTATTTAAAGTTTCTTTTTTTTTTTTTACGTGTTTGCTCTTTTAGCAAAGTTCAGATTAACTATCTTGAATATCTGCAGTGTCCATTGATCATTTTTATTAACTTTATTTAGTTTCTCGTCATTCCTATTGTGCTCCTGGAAGTCTTCCTGGTAGCGAGGCGGAGCTTTTCGAGCTTTACGATGGAGTTGAAACATTTGTAATGTTCGTCGGGTACCCGCGCAGTTCGCACAGCCTTGTGGGAGCCCTTTTGGACGCACATCCACAAATCATCGTACCGCATGAGTACCACATAATTCAGAAATGGGATATTTACCGAGACAATGTAATTAAAAATACTGGCATGCAAAAATATCTGCTTTTCTATAACTTGCACTCGCAATCCAACTGGCAAGCTACCTTTGGTAGTCGTGCAAGGGAACCTGCTTTTCTTGATGACGGCGTCTATTCTTACAACGTTCCCGGGGCGTGGCAAGGAGCCTTCAGTGGAAAATTAAAGGTAAATTTGAACAACAGTCCTGTATCTAGGAGTGAGTATTACAGTGTAGTAAGTTAAATGGATGTTGTTTTATGGTCATTAAGATCGCATGAGTTCAGAAATAATTGAGTAAGTCGGTGTATAAAGGAAGGCCGAAATCGATCAAAGTCAAAGCCTTGAGATGGGGACAATTGCTTACTTACTTAAATTCTAACTAGCATTTGGCAGAGTCAAATTAATTCTGGACGCACTGCAGGTTGGACGTGACACTGACTCAAATTCCTTCTTCAAATTTCCTCCCAATCATACCTTTATATACACCAATTCTAACTAGCATTTGGCAGAGTCAAATTAATTCTGGACGCACTGCAGGTTGGACGTGACACTGACGCAAATTCCTTCTTCAAATTTCCTTCCAATCATACCTTTATATACACCAAAGATTCATTTTATAGGGCTTGTTTTTAAGTTCAGCTGACGCTCTTAATTAATGTACAAATTTTGTTCCGTCAATAACTGGTACTGTTACAACTTGTTTGTATTTCAATCTGTTTTCTGTTTGTTTGTTTGTCTGTTTTTTCCTTTCTTTTCTTATTCTTCCTTCAACCCCTTTAAAGTTTAATAATTTTTGTAACTACCCAGCTCGTTTAGTTTTTACTATTCTGAGTAGTTTTTTGCTTATTTAAGTTCATCTTTCTTTTGCTGTAATATATCTTCTATGTATAGCAAAATAAAATGGTTTGTTGTTTTTGTTGTTTTTAAAAGTACATTTATTCTCTTGTTAACCCCGACAGGTTATCGGAGATAAAAAAGGCGGAGGAACTACCATGGAACTCACAGAAAGCCCGAAAAGTTTGCTATTCTAAAAGAGGTCAATGAAACTGTTGGAATGCCATTAAAGTTTCTTCATGTCATTAGAAATCCATACGATGTAATCTCAACTTGGGTTTTGAGATTGTATAAATTAAGACTAAAAGTCAATGATGGGAAAGCCAAGGTAAGATGATCACCATACTGGGGTGCGACTGGGGGTGCGCCCCCCCCCCCCCCCCCTCCCCCTCACTTTCTTAAAAAATGGGGATACAAGGAGAGCCTGTTTCAATTGTCACTTTATCTATGATCTGTTAAGCTTCATTTACACCGGCATCAGCACATGTAGGAGAACAGTATATTTTCCGTTGTCCCTTCCAGTTATTTCTACTTCAATGTGCTTGCAGAGGTCTTTAATGTGCATGATCCAAAATAAAGTTACATCTCTTTGTAACAAAAATTTAATAAGTTTCTCCCTCGATTAAGCACCCTCATTCGAATAACCGCCCACCCTTTTAGCGGATATTTTAAATAAGCAGCTGGGCGTTTATTCGAGGAAATGCGGTCCTGTATATGGATCAGTACATTTATGGATATACCAAGACGAATCAGGACCGTATACACTTGTGCCAGAATTCAGCATAAAAGCGTATAAGGAACAACCGTACGCAAACCGTATATGCGTGGACCAGTATATACAGTCCATATATACACAGACATCCTCATTCGTAAATACAGTCCCTGTCACAAGTTATGTGTACGGATTCATTGTACCATTGTTTACTAATTCTTGTTATTTGAAGCTCTTCTGAGAGCCTTTGGACCACGCACCGCATCGTGTAAGATACGCAAGCTATGTGTAAAGCGATCAATATCTAAACTACAGATCAAACGCAAAAGGTTAAAGAAACCCGCCTCTGTAACTAAACTTATGGATTGGCGAACAAACTTACTACCTCATTCATTCAATTGCTTGTTTATTTTTTATTTTATTTTATTTTATTATTTTTTATTTTTCTGCTAAGGTACACAAACCAGGATCCTTAGACGATTTTATCAATTCATTCTTCGAGCTGGTCGAGACAAATGAGAGAATTAGACAACTGTATGGCGATGCAGTGTTGGATGTGTTAACCCATGAAGTGATATCAAAACCAAGAGAAACAATGAAGAGGATTTGTGACTTCCTTGGGGTAGCTTGTCGTGAGGACTATCTTGGTCAGGCAGAGAAGATTCTTTTTAAGAAACCATCTTTCACAAGGCACACAGTGGTCTGGTCAGAAGAACAGAAAGACAGAGTCCACAACGAAATGCAAAAGTACACATTTTTGCGTTCGTTCAAATTCGAAGAAGATTTTTGAAACAAGGCCAACTTTAACCGTGACATAATGGTTCAAGGTTCACTTAATTCAAGGTTTTTACAAAAAAATACAGATAAAAAATGGCGAAAGTTACAGAAGAACATTTGCGCAGCTAAGACTAACAGTAAAATCTGTGAGAATAAAATGTTTGAGAACGTATTTGGTGGCCAAAGCAGCATTAGTATGCTTTCTAGTTGGCCAGCACCTAATTTTACGTTCTTGAGAAGAATAATTGTTTAGGGCTTATGCTTACACAGGGGAAATTAAATTGAACCAAGAACTAATATGTTAAAGAAAAAGACAGAAGGTAGAGGAAAACAAAGAAACAAAGACACAGAGACTCTGGAACATAAAGTAGGAATTATTGTAACTTGATTTGATATGAAATCAGGAGGACTTTGAAATTTTTTATTAATTTGTTTCGAGTTATTAGCTTAAAGGCAAGCGAATAGATGAAGCAAATAAGATGTAGCAAAACTACTTGTAATTAAAGTAAATTTACCTATGTTGGTTTTAATTTTTGGATGGTAAGTAACGGTTGTGCTTTGCGGTACTTCTGATGTTGTTTTTGTTAGGAAGACGAACGTTAGACTGTATTATTTTCCCGTAGGATTGTCGAAACTCTTAAGCTTCCATGGAACCACGCCATTTTGGTCATGATTGCAAAGCGTAACCGGAGAGAGCGTCCTAAACATGGTACCCAGTCTCCCAATCCCGCCCTCCTTATGAGGAGCTCTCCCAATCTCGTACCCAGAGTCCTTGGGCTGTTTGGTCACCGGGTGGACGCCCGGAGAGACTCTGGGATAATGGACCGCCATTTTCCCAGAAAATCTGGGCTAAAACAATGGAAGCCGTTACGGGTCAGCCAATCAAAAAATTTGATTTTTTCCATTATCCCAGAGTCTCTCCTGGCGACTAACCGCTGGCCAAAGAGCCTGAGGACTCTGGGTACGAGATTGGCGCTCTCCCAAAGTTGTTAAGGCCGTTACGAACCAAGATAGCGGCCGTTCGAGCGAAAAGAGGAAAAGGTTGAAACCATCTTCCCTTCTTTTTCTCCTCCCCCCCTTTCTCTCGTTACAATCCTCTTCCTCTTTTGTTGTTGTTGTTGTTTTATGGCTACATCATTCTCGTCAAATATTCATGACGTCTTAACATACCGTATTTACTCGATTAAGCGCAACGGCGTTTATTAAAGTTAAGTCAAATGCGCGCGCGCGCTTATTCGGAAGCGGCGTTAATGTGAGGGCGGTGCTTATTTAAAAGTCATCATATTTTATTTCTACACAAATTATGACGAGTAAATGTTAAAAAAGCCAGTTCAAAATGTCATGTCTCCTTTTGACGAGAAAAATGGGCTAGCGCTTTGCAATGGCTTGTTTTATGTTTACAAAATTTCAATGTCACTGTTCCTTCATGATACGAGTCCAAGAGCTGCAACGTCGGAAATAGCTACTTCGAACTAAAAAACATTGTTATCCAAGAAAACAAATTTCCAAGACTGTTTTAGACAGTGCTGTAGCGTACTCGTTTTTCAGTGCCCTTAGATTGGCTTCAGCTTACTTGATCACATTAATTTGTGAAGTATCCTTGTCACTCCAGCCACATCCCACAAGCGTTACGTTTTCATTGCTTGTTTTATTGATATTTTGGTACTTGAGCCTGAGCATTAGCTATGCCATGCTGATGAGGCCTAACAAGGCCGAAACAGCTGCCCATGGCTGCTAATGCTTGGGCCCAATCTTTGCTTTGGTAGATTTAAGGGGTAATGCCCGCTACCTTGTGGCCTTAGTGCCCTTAGAGTGGCTTCAGCTTACTTGATCACATTAATTTGTGAAGTATCCTTGTCCCTCCAGCCACATCCCAAAAGCTTTACGTTTTAGTCATATTCCCCGAATAAGCGCAGCATCTACGAATGGAGCGCTTAAACAGGGAAGGCGCTTATTTTTGCTCTCAGATGCGGCGCTTGCCGTAAA
Organism: Pachyseris speciosa; assembly: GCA_016490735.1. NCBI lineage: Eukaryota > Metazoa > Cnidaria > Anthozoa > Scleractinia > Pachyseridae > Pachyseris > Pachyseris speciosa. Next base: position 94,613 of record JAEMWC010000923.1, read on the forward strand.
AGCTCTATTAGGCCCCTCCCTCTAATAAGCCCCCCGTTTTGGAGTCGGTTTTAGTAATACTCCCTTATCACGCACCGCCATCTTGGATTGTGTGGTGCACCAATGCGAGGCTGGACGGGCATAAAGTTCTTAGGGAAGGGTTGCGTTACAATGTTTTGAGTGGAGATAAATGCAATCATGACCCACGATCATTGCTGTAGTATGTTGTAATAACGACGAGCGAAACTAAAGTGGCGAGTATTTGTCATTTTTCAGCTTTCCCCCAAATCCCTCACAGAATCGCAGTGGATTGCCGCGATAAAGCGAGATGAAGGGCCGCTTCTTGGGATGAGTGTGTCGAGTCGTGTTGTCAAACGCACTTGTTTATACTAGTGGTCGACTTTTTCCTTCGATTTAAGACTCAGCTACCACGTTTTCTTCATGAAATATTTACTCAATACCTATCCAGAGCAACTGCCGTCATTTATTCGAATTTACCAGTGTTCTTTAAGCTTACTTTAGTTTTTTGGCTGCTTTTGGTCCAAGCTGTCAAACATTCATGGCACTGATTTGTTTGTTTTCATTGACTCGGATTTGGCTATCTGTATTCAATGAGATTCTCCCTTGTTGTCAGCGTTTTAATTTGTTGTTTCAAACTCGTTTCCTAGATCAATTTATCTTGTGGGCGGTTTTTACTGTCCTTGGTCTATGCTAACTGCGATGGCACAACTCCTGGTTTTAGACTTGGAAGTATCTGAATTATCGCTTGGCTTGAAGTGAGCAGAGCGCAGAAGAGTAAGGCCTTTGTTGATCTAGGATGTAAGGAGACTGGTAGAATCGACAGCAGTTGCTCTGGATATGTATTGAGTAAATACTTCATGTGCTAGCTGAGTCTTAAATCGGAAGAAAAAGTCGAACACATGCGTTTGACAAGTTTACTCGCTGATCACAACTCGACTAACTCACTCCAAAAAGCGGCCCAACATCTCGCTTTATCACGGAAATCCACTGCGATCTCTGTGAGAGTTTTGAAGGAAAGTTGAAAAACGACAAATTATCACCACTGTCGTTTCGCTTGTCGTTATTACAGCATACTACAGCAATGATCGTGGGTCATGATTGCGTGTATCTCCACTCAAAACATTGTAACGCAACCCTCCCCCAAGAACTTTATGCCCGTCCAACCTCGCTTTGGTGCACTATACAATCCATGATGGCGGTGCGTGATAAGGTAGTATAAGCCCCCCCTCTCTAATAACCCCCCCCCCCCTTTTGGGATACGAGATTTTGTTATTATTCCCTCCTATTCCCTCCTATTTCCTCTTACGAAATACACTTTATGCGGCCCAGTTGGTTTGTTTTTTAAACAAATATACGATAAAACACTGTTTCCTGCTCGGTATTAAATAATAAAGTTTTACTGCATTTGTTTGAGATTTGTACCGAAACTATTTAATACGAAAACGGGGTGGTCAAAGATATGAAATAAGTCCCCCCCCCCCTCTATTAAGCCCCCCTTCTCCAATAAGCCCCCCGTTAATAAGGCCTGAAATTAAATAAGCCCCACGCCGGGGCTTTATAGAGCTTTTACGGTATTCGAGGGCCGGCGCTTAATCGATTACATGGCCGATACGCATGGTGTTTTACAACAAACCTCATTCAGTGTAGTTCTTTTTAAAGTAAAAACAGTCGCTTAAGTTCGGCGAGCGTGGGCGTTTTAGACTATGGTTTGAATGTTTACAAAGATGTCATATTCTACGACAGAAGATGTTTAATGAAAAAAGCCAATGTTGTCAAGCTGTTAAAAACTTGTGAGAACAACTAATAACGATTTTTGACGATAATAAACGCCCTAAACGCAAGTATGGTCATAAAAAAGAGATGAAAAAAAATTAATTAGCTTTGGTCAAGGTACGAGTGACTACACAGAAGACCTAACAAAAGGACCCCAACGCTGTGGGAGAATTTTGGACGTCGAAGCCGGCTTTGTTTGGCGGACGAACGAACGTGCTGTTCTAACCACTGCATGTTCAAAAGCCTTAGTTCACTTTGAATTTGAAGCAAATTGCGTCTAAATTCGCATTCAAATTTACACTTTTGACGTTCATCACGACTTCGAAGGAGACAATAGTCGCGTTGAAAAGTGCAAGACTGAAAATCGCATATGTAAACAAAAAAAAAATAACAAAGACAAAAACACTTTCATTCTTCATTCTACAGAAGTCCTTTAAGTTGCTTGGTGACTATTTTTTTGAAAGTGATCGCTGATCGTCTGAATGAAAGACGTTTCCAGTGCAGCGGGTTGGTAAGTAAAGAATAATTTTGCACCAGATTTATTTAGCTAAAAACCACATTTAGTTTTGTAGCTTCCATATGAATTGTAGCTGTTCTAACATGGAGAAAAAGGAGAAGGAGATAAATTCATTCGAGTAATTCAAATAATCTATATATTTTCCTGCGGTATTCTTGCGGTTTTTCTTTCAGCTTGGGTTTATCTTTCTGATGGATGTTATTTTCAAATCGCCGTGCCTAAACTTTAACACATTCACAATTACTGGTTTCGAGCTAATTTGAAAAACAAAAACACTATTTACCCTTTAGGAAATATAGCTTTGGCGATACGATAATGCACTTCGGTCAAGGTTTAGAGATGGCGACAATGAACTCTAGCTGTTACCGCATAAACATTACAATTAAGGAACAATAGGGAGCTCAACCAACGAGCGGACGGTGGTTGGTACATTTCTTTACCGTACTCCTCTGCAAAACAACAACATGAAATGGCCAAAAACAAAAATTTTGCCCAGAACGTGAACGCAAGATAATGACTTTTTTTCATTTTGTTTTTCTTCCTTCAACGCCTTTCATAGTAATTTAGTTCTCCTACTATGTACAATTTGAAGGTGTGCGAGTTGCAAATTGAATTGCAAAAACGACAGCCTATATTTTGGAGCGATGTTTTTGTTGCCGTTGCTGTCGATTTGACCTCCCCAATTTGAAGCAACGATGACGGGAATGGCAACGAGAATGAAAGCCTCTAAACAGTAATAATGAGCAAAATCAGAGGCTCTGCACCTCCATTTTACATTCTGGTACATTGCTTGGCCGTTCCCTTCAAAACAACAACGTGAAATGACCACTGAATTTCGAGGGTTACCGAGAACGTGAGCTCAAGATTTTTGTTTCTTTTTCTTTACTTCAATACCGTTCACAGTAATTAATTTAGTTCCTGCATTTTGCGACCACATTTAAAAAGGTGGAGAACGGTTTGGAGCAATCACGAGGAGTTAGAATAACGAGACGTTATATTTTGAATTGGCGTTTTCGTGCCGCCGTTGCCGTCGTCGTTGATTAAGCTCCTTGATTCATGTGCTATCTATTTTTCTCACCAGAAAAACTCGGCAACTTAAACAGTGTCTTCTAATGTTCATATTCCTTTTTTCTCAGGTGACTGTCAAGGATGGGATTCTGTTTACATAGTCTCAGACGCAATATTTTCTTGCTTGGCATAATAACAACTTTAGTGTTGCTGGGGAGAGTTATTTTACACTGGAATAAGAGCTTGCAAGATTTATGTAAGAAGCAGGTTAAACTAACACGTTGCTCCTTCCTCTGCTGCCAGATACGTTGACTTGTGAAATATTTTAAAATTATCCCCTAGAACCACTGTTAACTAAACTTGATTTCGTTCCAGTTTGAAAGAGAGATAACCTGTTTTTAGTTTCCTGTTCGAAAAGGCCCCATCTCCCCCTCCGCCACCCCCTCTCTGCCCATCTCGCCCCCTCTCCTCCCCACCCCACCCTGCCAAGCAGGTAACCACAAATGATGTTCAATAAAAAGGGACAGTAAGTTTTCAGTTGGAACCCCATGCGGAAAGAACGTGCGATTCCCGCACTGCAACCATGGTATGGAGTATTCAAGGACCAGTTTATTTTAATCTAAACAGCTTTTAGATTAAGTTTTCCCGTGATGGCTTTTGTATATTGAGTCTTTGAAAACTTTATGAATGATACATGGCACCAACAGCTCATATATTATTTTATTTCTTTCTCAGCTCAAGACGGATACTGTATCCCTGAAAGACTCACTGATGGTCTCTCGAGGCTTTACAAATTGTATGATGAGGTTGACACGCTTGTGTTGTTAATTGGATACTCACAACAGGTTGACAGTCTGGCCGGTGCAGTGTTAGATGCACATTCCGAAATAATCATTCCCCAGAAATATGATATTCTTGGGAACTGGAGGATGTTTCAGGACCAACACCTTAAGGAGCTTGGTCGGCAAAAGCACATGCTGTTTTTTCATCTGCAGCATCTTTCTAGTTTTCAAGCTCTGTTTAAAAATCAAGTCAACAGACCGAGTCAGTTCTGGTTGTGGACTTTTAAAGGCGACAGCATAAACTACAACTTTATTCCTGGCGCCTGGCAAGGAACGATCAATGGAAAACTTAAGGTTAACTAGAAAAATAAAGCGTTTAAATACAGTCTCATAATAAAAAGAAATTGATGAGATACCGATTCTAGCAGAACTAATTTCCCGCGTGAACATCTAACTTGGAATAAGCTCTGTCGGTTTGTGGCTGCTTAGTGGATAGAATATCAAACCATGCATGCACTGGGTATATAATCATGGTTTCAGCTCTGTCTCAAGAGGAATACGATGTTTTTTCTCAGTTGTCCTTGTTTGTTTGTTTGTTTGTTTGTTTGTTTATCAGTCTACTTCTGTTTAAAAAACGGTTTTTTGGGTTTTTATCCCAGTGTCTATAATTTCAGAGGCATTCATTCATTTCGTTCGCTTTGTCATCAGAAAAGTAACTTCCTTTCCACTTTGAAACAAGTTTCACTTTCGTAAGCAGTACATAATTCAGATTAATAGGTCCAAAAAACGACATAGCATTTTTTCTAATTGTTATTTCCAGGTGATTGGAGACGCAAGTGGAGTTGTGACATCAAGGATAGTGCATGACTTAAATGGAAATTTTTCAGTACTTCAGGAAATGCAAGCGGTGGTTGGGATTCCGGTCAAATTCGTTCACATTGTCACAAATCCCTTTGACAGCATTGCGTCCACTGTGATGACAAGATCGGAACCTGGCAAAAAGGTATAATGCATTGTCTAAAGATATGTACTTCTCCAATATCTTTGCGAGTTCAGTCACCATACATTGCATGTGGCAATAGGCACACGCAAAAGTTGCTGAAAAGTTATCCTTTTTGCATATTAAACGGCAGTAATAAAACTGAATTTTTGCTGTATTTTTAGATCAACGATACCAGAGCAGTTAGCCAGGCGACGAAGACCATTTTCGAGTTACTAAATAGCAATGAGCAGATCAGGCAGATTTACGGCAACAACGTGTTGGATGTTTACAGTCATGAACTAAGGTTGAAACAAAGAGAGACTTTACAGAAGATCTGCACATTCCTGGCGGTTCAGTGTGACGATAACTACTTTAAACTAGTTGAAAATATCGTCACCAAAGGACTTGCATCAAAGCCTCGAGATGTGGTAGAATGGGGAGATGAAGACAAAGACTTTATCAACAATGAAATGAAAAAGTTTGCTTTTCTTAAACCATTCTCCTTTGACTCTAATTAGACCCATGAATTCAAAGACTGGAATGACGCACGGTCAGAGTAATGTCAGTGAGAATCAAGTCTAATATTTTTGACTGATACACTGAGAAACCATGTTGAGCAGGACACGTTCTTGTTCTTCGGTTCCATGTTTCGAAGAAATGTGCTTTCCATGTTGAAGATTCTTCACTGTTGCAATGAAACGCGAGCCTAGAAAATGTGGAGAAAGATTACAATTGATTCTAGGTGTATTTCGTGGGGCGGCGGTGGAGGGGAGGTAGAGGGGAATTAGAGGTGTAGTTATTCTTCAAGGTAACTTATACCAGCCGCATGATGTAAATTACTAAAGTGAGCCCGGCTAAACGATGATCTGGGGCGTTATGAACTTTTATTAACAAGAAAAAAGCGATCCCATAAAATATCGGTTATGTGCCGAAAGTAACCAGCTTAATATTCTACCTGACTGTTTTTAGCTGAAAGCCACTCATTGGGCACTAAGGCTACAAGGTAGCGGGCATTACCCCATTTTTGTCATTCCAAGCCACACGCCAAGCTTCACATTTTCATCGCTTTTTTTATTTATATGGGTACTTGAGTCTGGGTATTAGCTATGCCATGCTGATGAGGCCTAACAAGGGTAAAACAAGCTGTCCATGGCTGCTAATGCTCAGCTTCAAACTTTATACCTGCTACCACGTGGCCTTAGTGCCCAATGACTGGTTTTCAGCTTACCTAGACACGTTAATTTGTGAGGTATTCTTGTTTTTGGAGTAAATTTCGTTTCTTTTTGCAGCTTTCTTCTATCAAGACGTTTGAAATAATGAAATTAGAGGAGCGATAAATAAAACGTCATGTAAAATAAAGCTTTTCTTTGGGATACACTTAGACAATTCACAGCATGAATAAAGCTTTTCTTTGGGATACACTTAGACAATTCACAGCATGAATACAAGATACCACACTTTTCTGGCGATGATTTCTCTCATACGCAACAGAAATTAAAAAGGGTTATCCATCACATGGAACAAAACACAAATTTATAGTCATCACGCATGCAACTTATGTTGAAATGCCGCCGTTTTTTCTCGCAGGAGGTCAATGGCAGGAAATACGGCTTTCAGTATTGGGCCTCAATAAAGTACTTACGCATGTGTTAAGCGTAATCAACGAGAAAACAAAATTCAACATCATTTCGTCTCCACACGTTTTTGGGCGCCAAAATTTTGAGTGCTAAGTGGCCGTTTCATATACTTACTTATAGCAATGATACTGCGAGCTACTGAAGTAAAGTCCCATGGAGATCATTGCATTCAAAAGTCTCGTGTATTTGTTTTACGAGTTAGTCCATCAAGTGAAAAGTGCCAGCAGAAAACATGTATAATTACGAACTTTCTTGTTTCCATTTGTAAATAATCCCTTAATCCTTTGTCAAACATTTTTCTAATGAAACGTTCACCATAGGACATTAGGGATTTTGTTATTGTTTTCTTTTAGTTGTTGACCATTGCTGATCTTACATTAACTTCCCGTGGATTTTTTTCTCAATATTGTTACCTTCAGAATCTAAACATTGCCTGAAAGAGTCGTTAAACGTATCAGCCTATTCTACCTTCGCGTAGCGTACTGCCCATGACCAAAATTAAAGTACACCATTGCTTTAAACAGACTCTCTCCCAGTTTTTGACTTGCGTTTTATCTCTATGTATTAGCTATTAAAATAGCGAATAGAATTGTGGACAGAAAACCCAAGTTGAAAGTGGCTGCCTGCCGAGGTCATGCAAAGCACAATTACTTTTAATTTCTAAAATTCCCCAGGCATTCTGTTTCAATTATATTGCAGCACTCGGATTATTATAATACCTCCCGCCTGCGTGAAGAAAAAGTCTGCGTCTGCCATTTACGAATTCACGGATTAACTCATTTCACATGCTTTATCCTACACATAAACAACATTAAAAGGCACTAAATTGTCTCTGTTGTATCGCTGAGCAAACACCTTGTAGCTGTCGTTTTCCAGTGGCCGCGGTTTGTCTGGACTTAAGCCCTCTCCACCGTTAGCGTTTTAGTGGTTTTTGCCATTAGCTAGTACGCAAAAGATGGAATGAGGACGACCTTTTGTGAGACCAAGAAGCAATCAGCACCCGAATCCACTTGATACGTAGACAGTATTAGTTTTCACACATCTGGCAGGTGGCTCAGTTAACATTAAAACACTTGAAAGCCATTTAGAACAACTAAGAATAGAAACGACTCCAATTTACATTTTACTGACTTTGCAAACGTCCAACAAATCCTGGCCTTTTGAACAATTTTGTGGCGTGAAGTTTAACCCACTGTCAATATATATTACTCCTTCGTTACGTACCATATGATATGATTTCTACCTACAAACACTCTCGTTTCCAAACCTTTGAGTCAGCGGTTATGATTTCGCAATTGTGCAACATTTTTTAGGGATTTCATCCACTTATGTAAATTTTCAGCCCTTCCGGGAAACAGCTAAACTTCCGTATTGTGTCCATTAACTTACTGCAAGAATGTTAATTCATTTTAGCGAAAAAGCCTCAGGAAAACAGTCAGAAATCTCTTCTCTACCGAGAAAAGGTGTAAAATCAATTTGATCGACTCTTTGGTGAGGGGCGAGGACCGTGCGCTGAACGTATATCTACAAGTAAGCTGAGATTAGATTTAAACTAAAACCGAACGAGCTACAATCACATTTTCAAGGTTTAGTCAGCCCGGTATATACTAAAATCAATAACTGGTACGTACTGTAAAATACTGTTACTGTGCTCAAGAACATTCCAAGTCTTCGAGAGTACCAAGCTTCTAACTATCAGATAGCATACTTCTTCAAGGAGAATTAAATCACAGTGTGTTCATTTAACTTAGTATCGCGATGTTGAAGCTGTATTTGTCGAATTGTACAAAATAAAGCACGCCGTTGGTCTCTTAGGAAAAGGATGTCAACCATACATCCATAGTATGGTAAGTTTCTTTTCTTTTTCTTTTCAGTCTTTTTCGTCTTTTATTTATCCTTAATTGTTCCACTTTTTTTCTGATCCGACATTTCGATTCGTTCGTGGGTAGAAATATTTATTTTTTATTTTATTTTAACAAAACAGGATTAACAGTGGTGAAACTCGCGAGGGAGCGGATCATCTATACAGCAACATTTGTGTTTATTGGGGAGAGGGGTTGGAGAGGAAGGGGATAGGGATGGGTAAAAATGAACAAATTTCTTTATTTTGTCGTCATCCGGGAGATGCAGGCCTCATTCAATCAAAAATTAAATCAAATCAATTTATTTAAGCTCGATAGCGTCGGGAGTGGTTGCCCAATCACCCTGGCCGGGGTCTCATGTATTAAACGTCCGAGCATTCCGGATCGAATTGGAATTTAAAAGTGCTGGTTTTTGAGGAGAGGGGGAAAACCGGAGTACCCGGAGAAAAACCTCTCTGAGCAGAAAAGAGAACCAACAACAAACTCAACCCACAGATTACGTCGAGTCCGGGAATCGATCGAACCCGGGCCACATTGGTGGGAGGCGAGTGCTATCACCACTGCGCCATCCCTGCTCCCCATGGCTACCATCTCACGTTTAACTAGATTTCGTAGGATTCGCACATTTGTCTTTCTTTCAGTTCATTTCCTTCTTTTTTCTTTCTTTTTTCTTCTTGGAACAACATGCATGCATGTACAATTTTCACTGCGTTTTTCCATCGCAGGTGCCAGCTTCCTATTAGTGAAAAGACCGACATGCAGGTTGAGAAAATTACATTCAGTATCTCCACATCCACAACCAATTGTTCCGCGACTGGCAATGGAACAGCACCGAAGAGTCAGATCTACGTTTACAATCCGTTAACGCACTCTTCAACCATTATCATACTCTTCATATTATTGTCTTCTGTCGGGGTAATAGGATTTGTTGGAAATATATTTGTCCTTTGCTTCTTGAAGACGAAGAAAAAAACCAACTCGTTTCTAAAGACGTGTTCGTTTGAGAAGAACTTTAATATCTACTTAACGAGCCTAGCCATCTCTGATGTTCTTTCGAGTTTGATTTCGGTTCCCTTTATTTGTGTTGAGATGAATTTTGATCTATTTCATACGGGCTGGCGTTGTAAATTAGTGAGGTATCTGATCATTTTGTTCCCCTGCATCACCATGAACAACTTGTTAGTTATTAACGTCGAGAAATATTTTTCAACTCGGAAAGTCCCGCGCACTTTTAAGCCCTCTACTGTCAAGAGGATGGTGATGTTTGCATGGCTGATAGGTTGTGTGAATGTCATACTACCCACTTTAAGCTTCCGAGGGTTGCAATACGATTTCAATGAAACACATTACACTATAGTCTGCAGGTTCGACAACCATTATTTGCCATTTAGAATAACGACCTTAATTTACGTAGCGATCCAGTACGTTATCCCGATGACTATCATCATAGGAATCAATGTATCGCTTGTTATAACCGTGTGGAAAGTTACAAGAAAGAGAAAGATTGTCAATGTTCAACGAGACATTGGCATCAAGATGAGGTTAAAAGCTGCTACAGTTCGCAGCACGTGCATCATTATTGCTCTTACTTTTGCATTTGTGATACCATATTTATTTTATTTTGCCCAGGTAATTTACAATCACGTCACAAAGGCAACCATCGAGTTTAAAACTGATTTCACTGTTCGTATTGCAAGTGCCTTGATAGCAATGGCAAATACTGTTGTAAACTTTTTACTTTACCTTCTACAAATGCCTGATTTTCGATCCTTTTTGAAGAAAAAGTTCAAATCAAGGTTCAGGGTCCAAAAACACAAAGGAGTGGGTTTAGCTAATGTAGAAATCCACTTAGTTAGCTTCTCTACTTTAACACTATCCACCATCAACTAAGAGACACACAAACCAGCCTGATAATCTATGTGGTAGTTTCGTCTTGTTTTCCCAATTTGATAAGTGTAATGACGGCAATATAATATAAAAAATAAATGTTATGACGGTAATATAAATGTAATATAAAATGTATTGATAACATTGCAATAAAAATGCATCGACGGTAATATAATAAACTTCTTAAAACTCAGTTTATAGTAATATAAAATGTATTGATAACATTGTAATAAAAATATATCGACGGTAATATAATAAACTTCTTAAACTTATACAGTTGAGTGCCATAAAACCAAAACCATTGCTTCAGCCAGTCACAACAGACCGAATTCGAAGTAATTATACTTAACCGGCGCAAAGCGAGGGAAAATGCGCGCGTGCAAGTCACTTTTAGAATCTCAAAGCGCGGGAAAATGCGCGCGTGCAAGTCGCGTTTGGAATTTGTTGCAAGTTATTCACTTCCATAGGAGCAAAATTGTGAAACTTAAGCCCCGTTTAAACCGTAATGATAGTTGACGATAGTCGGTGATATTTTTAACTATGACAAGCGTTTCGAGCCTGCTCAATGATAGTTTTCGCCGTTTGACCGCACGTATGATAGTCTATGATAGTTGATGATAGTTTTGGACTTTTTAACTATCATCGACTATCATGCGCCGTTTGACCAGGGCTTTAGACTTTGAAGCGTCTGATCTTCTTTGTGTGTCAGATCAAAATGACACAAACCGACACAAAATTGTAGTATTTCAATGGCGGGGCGGAGTGAGTGAGTGAGTGATGAAAGTTCCGTCCACTAAGATAGAACGAGTCCACTAATGTATTCAAAGATGCAAGAAGTTCATACTTAGAGATTTCAATCACACGTGAAATTAGCAATGCGCTGAACACACAATGTGCTGAATACAATTACAATGATTTTAAAAATGACAAACTATTCTTATGAATATTCCGTGCTTCGTCAGAATCAGTCGCACGATAAACGCACACTCTTCAAATAGATACATGCAAAATTAAAATAACGTGTCATATGCGACCGGAAAAACTGAGACAAGCCACAATGTTTTTTTTATGTTTAAGACGAATGATGGCCCCCCAGTAGGGTGAGTGCATTGGCCATCAGACAACAGTCTCATCCCGAACGAAAGCATCGAAACGGGTTCGCCAAAAACGAGGGGTACACAAGTACGTCAAACATCACCGAGGAATCGAACCTCGCCCTCTACAAACACATTACAAACAAAAAGGACAAAGACGAGACAAAATCACAAGTTAAAAGACGCGGGAGAAAACCAGCAAAATCAAAGCGTAACCACTAGACGAGAATCTACCTTAGAGGCAACGACGCCACGAGCACCCCACTGACGAACAAAGTAACGTTGGCGACAACTGGACTGAATACGACGGGAAAACAGAGGCAAGTTAAAACGAACACGGGCCATAGCACTTTCCAGGACATCAATAGCCGAGGGACGAACACCGCGAAACCGAAAATCATTACGAGCACACCAAATCTGAAACTTAGAAACATTGAGAAGATAGACAAAGAAACGAGGAACACAACGAAACTCATCCTCCGAGAACTCAAACAAGACATGACGGAGAAGCAGAGTCGGACAGAGAGGAGAAACGGAAAACATCAGCGACTGAACCCAGGAGAAAACACTCACTGCAAGAGGACAAGAAAAGAACAGGTGCTCAGAGGACTCAACTGGGTGCGAACAAAAAAGGCCGCAGGAAGGTCATAACCAAACGAAGCAAGACGCTCAGCAGTATACAACACACCGTGGGACAGCTTCCAATTGAAATCAACAACAGGACGATCAAGGGGAAAGAAAAACAGCTGCCTCCAAGTAGCAGTCTAATAGAGAAAGCCAAACTGAGGAAAAAACTTGACTTCACAGTGAGGAGGACGGGCACGCTCCGACAAAAGATAAAGATAGGCCAACTTAGTTGTCAATGAATCCACAGGACAAAAATCAATACCAGAACCAATACCGAGAGAAGAGGACGACCTGGAACCATTACACGCCCCCCAGGCCACAAACAGGGAACGATAAAAAGGCGGCATGGAGTCCACATTGAAAAACGTCGGAAACGAAAAAACCATGTGAGGAGGCACAGCCAACAAGGTAGAACACCAATTAAATCAAAAAAGACACCCAAGAAGACGGAGATAACAGAATCCGGTGGACCCACTGCACATGTAAAGCCCGAGATTTACACAAAAAAATCGACGACAGAAAAACCACCAATGGAGGGAGGCTGAACAACAACATGACGAGCAACCACTCCAGGGTCTCGCTTACCACTCCAGAAGAATTTGAAAATCAAAGAATTAATTTCTTCAACAACCCACACAGGCACATGAATCAACGAAGCAACATACCAAACACGAGGAAGAGCTAGAGCATTAATAACCATAGCCTTCCCCCGAAAAGAAAGGGAGACAAGCCACAATGTATGTCAGTTCTATTAACGGATTCCGACCAAACCATCCGGGTGGTGTCGCACTTATATAGGCAAATAACAATAGCGTGACGAGGAACCAATGAGAAGAGAGTGACGTTAATGACTACCAACCAATATAAAAGAGTCGACGAAAATAATTAATGCAGAGAAATTACAAATGAACGGAAAGCCATAAAACTCACCAGGCGGTTTTCAAAAAAGGATCCCCTATATGCTTATTTTTAATAACTGACATATTCGGCAATTTAAAGATACCTATTTCAATCAGAGAGAGAGAGAAAGCCAAGACAATGATGAGAAACAATCTGAAGTTCAGTCTATTCTTGCGTTCTTGGAGAATTTGATTCAGTGCTCCGGTTTGTTTTCTTTCTTCCAGTTCACCTTAAATATTTCAAAATCGCATAATTGTCCTCAACAAACGCAATGTTTTGTGTTCAATTTCTGCAATACACCTCATTCCAAAATGGCGGCCAAATTATTATTCTTTTGTTTTCATGTTAATTAGCCCTCTTTGCCTCGTTTTCACTTCAAAATTCTTTTGTATTTGTATGTTGACGAGGCAAAGAAGGTTAATTAACATGCAAACAAAAGAATTATAAATTGGCCGCCATTTTGGAATAAGGTGTATACCACCTAATGTCGGCAAGTATGTCAGCCTCGTCGGCAGCACTTTGCTGTATTATTTTAAGTTAGTAAAACAGAAATTTCTTTGAAAACAGGCGATCTTTTGCCAGCGGCGGAAAGGTGTTAACCTAGGAAGTGAATAAATTCCTAGTGCAAGCTCTAGGGCGATCCCATTGGGAGCGCTATACAAAACAAAGACAAAAATCGGAAAAATAATCAGGAAATATTTATTTCTGTAACTGCAAGGTGTTATAACTGGCTAACTAGTTGTAATGAAAAATATGAGCGTCACTCTCTTTTCAGTGCATACGAACGCAACCCTAATTCTCACCTTAACCTACCCCTGACCCTAAAGCTGACCCTGACCTAAAACCCGCTCTAAAATTTAAGTTTGATTGCCTTTCATTTGCAACAAAGGTGTGAAAAAAGTGCGCCTTTCCTTTGATCACACCATTACCAAATTTGACACTATGCGAAAGGCTTGGCGGAGACGGTCTTAGTCTAACTTCGTCAAGATCTTAATGGTGACAGTTCAAAGTCGAGCGGCAGAGGCAACGTTTTTGTACAGTGCTACTCTTAACATCTTAACACTTAACCTAACCCTAACCATAATCCAAGTCTATCTACGCTATGAAAGGCTGATTTACAGGTACGACGTAAGCATAAACATAAGCATAAGCATATGCGCAGCCTTAAGCACAAGAACCTTTACATGTGCAATAAGCATATAAGCATAACGTAACATATACATTTTAAAAAGAGAATTTACGCTGACAAGTTATGTCTACTTTTCTTTTTTATGTTTGTGATTGTGTTTTTGCTTGCCTATATGCCAGTTTACACTATGACGCAACGACAAGCATAATCAGAAGAACGAGAAAATGGGAAAAGTTCCATTTTCTTGTGCCTGCTCACGTGTAAACCAAGATAACGCAAGCATAAGTACAAACCTAAGAATACCACTATTGTGCTTATACCTGCATTTATGCTTATGCCTGCGTCGTACGTGTAAACCAGCCTTAACCCTAACCCTAATTCCAGCTCTAATTCCAACCTAAACCCTATAATCTTGGTCCTTCCTACATCTCAGCTAACAAAGATATCAACAACAACGTCATCTACAAAATGCATCTGCGCTCCGCCAAATGGTGCCATTTCGTGATTCCTGGGTTTGATTCTCCTTCTCTTTATCAACCTACTTTAAACTTGCAGTATGAATTCCGAGTAGAAGTGGCAGCTTTCGCTTATCAGTTTTGGTATTTTGTTCTTGTACACGGCAAACAATGAAAATCAGCGATATTTCGTTTTTGTAATCTCATCCTCTTTATATATAATATAGCAAAGTATTTGTCAGGGCATTTAACATTCTCAATGCGCTTACAGCGGGAAGCTAAAATCTCAGTTATATATATAACCTTATGTAACGAAAAAAAATAAGTAAGTAAAATCGCTTAACTATCTAAGGGTTAAAATAATCACAAAAAAGAAATGTTTTAAGTTTCTTCTTAAAAATAGTTACAGTCTCAGACTGTTTTAAAGATTTAGGCAGACTGTTCCATAGTTTCGGGGAGCAATAAGAGAAAGTTCTTTGACCATAGGTGGCTGTCTTGACGTTCGGAACTTGTAAAAGTAAATGATCGGATGAACGTAAAGAACGAACTGGTTTATAGGAACTGATAAGCGAGGTAAGATAACTTGCTTGCTCATTAATTTAGCCATTGCCCACTTAACGTAATGTAACCCACGTTAGAAAACGCAAACTGGGTGGAGGGGGAGAGAAGTGTACGACGCTTTCTGCCCCATGAGATCCTCATTTTTTTTTTCCACTTTGACCTCATCCAACCTCGATGTTTTGTGAATGCCCCACAATTCTCCTCCCGATCTTCTGCGTCCTCCCAGCCTCGACCCTTCTGTTTCGGTTCTTACCCTCTCTTCTTAATAGATATTCCTGTTTCTTTCTCTTTTCCTTCTTTTTTTTCCCTTAAATGCATAAATCCCTGTAATTAAACACTGACTGACCAGGGCAAGTGCGCTATTTTACGTAGCTATAGGAGCGTAAAATTAAGAATACATCGGTCTTTGTAACCCAGTTAAAGCGTGAGGCGAGGAAACCTTTTCCAGTTGCTATTACCACGTTTTACCCAAGAAAACGTGTTCTGTTGCTAGAGCGCATAGGGAATACTCAGGTATATATCGTGAAAGAACTGCTTTAGATTGGACAATAAAACAAAGATAATAATGAAAGTTATTTGGATTAATTTAAGCAGTTTCTTCTTCGACACCATGTTTTGCATGCGCCGTTCGTTTCTGAACCTGAGGTGGGTAAGAAGTCTCGAAAAAAAAGTTGGCAAAAATAAAAGTCGAGAAAAACGATCGCGAAAAAAAGTCGCGAAAACCAAAGCTCGCGAAGAAAACAATACAGGGAAAAAACAGGTCGAGAAAAAAAAAAGAGTGTAATTTTTGAATGGCACCGGGCTCCGTATCAGAATAGACGGTTAAGCCTTGTTCACACTTGTCATATAAGAACAATCGTAAGCACAAGCATAAGCACAATGACGTTCACACTAGCGACTTACGCATGTGCAGTGCGAGTCACATCGGTGGATAAACAAGATGGCGCAAGAAATGCTTATTTCACACCAGTTCCCACTTGTGAAATAAGCATAACATAAGCACAAGAAAAAGGAAAATGTTTCCTTTTTCTTGTGCTTATGCTTGTGCTTATTTCACCTCAATGCACACTAGCGTTTCCTTGTGCTTATGCTTGCGTTTACGCTTATCCTTATGTCACAAGTGTGAACGAGGCTTAATCGATCGTTTTTGTTTTTTTTTTTTTTTCTTTTTCCTATTTTGTTTCTGTTTTTCTTTCTTTGGAAGAGAGTGGAGGCGGAGGGGAGGGGGGGGAGCTATTCCGATTTCGGAATGGCAGGGATGACATTCCGTTCATTCTCTTCTCGACAGAAGAATAAACGGAATTAACAAATTATGGTTTACTCGGAATACGAGGAATATGCTTTTCTTTCTTTTTCAACACTCTCTGCTCACGTCACTTCCGCCATGTGTATTCCATTTCCATAATATGCGTTTTGGGGGAAAACATTATTCCTATTTTTCTCTCAGTCCTAAACAGAAATAGAAATAAGCAGCAAAGCCCATAAAAATGCGCCGTTAGCATGCCTAAGGAGTATAAAAGTCAGTAACAGTGGTTATCTATAATTTCCCTATCTAGGCTTAGGCTTATTCTTGGTGGGCAGCTGGGGGAGCGTGATCCCAAGATAACAAAACGGCTGAAATATGGAAGTATCAATACGGCGCCGCGAACAGTCTCTTCAGGGGAGGACTGAAGGGGGCGTAGGAGGATGAGATTTTGACAATTCAGGAAGATGTTTACTACGCCCCCAGCCCTTTCCCCCCTTCTCCTCCTCCTCCTCTTCCCCCTTCTTTCTCCAATTCCACTTGATTGGATGGTTCTAGCAGAGATAAGAAGGGATACCTTAACTGATAAGTTTCTAGAAGTTGTTTGAATGAGCATGGAACCATCGTGCCTCTTCATTTTCAATTAGACCCACTCAGTGTCTCCTACGCAGCCGTAGCGTGCCAAATAACTACCACTTCTGGAAAGCACGTGATCGGCATGATCCCCCAGACCATCCAGGTGTGAGGACCGTTTGTGGACGGCTTGTTAACCCCGAGGGGGTACTCCCTATAATGGCCTATACGGGGAGGCTCCGCCCGAAAGGGGTACCTTTTTCACGCTTCAGGTATATGAAAGGGTAGGGATTTCACTAGTCGAAGTATATGAAAAGGTAGGGAGATCTTTCATTGAGGTATTTAAAAAGGCCTTTCATTAAAGTATTTCAAACACACATAACTATGACTGTATTGTTTTAATTTATTGAACGTTACATGAAAATGACAAGAAGACTTCCTGTTTCAGGTATACGAAAGGGGTACTATTTTTCAAAGGAACGTATACGAAAGGGATACCTTTTCTGTCAAAAATGGTATATAAAAGGGTAAGGGGTCGGACCTCGGGGCGGAGCCTCCCCGTATTAATTTTTTTAGTACCCCCACCCGGGCTTGTTAATTGTTTATTTGCTTGAACTGCTTTTTGGTTTGTTTTGTTATCTCTGTTCGGCCTTCTGATCCATTCGCTTAAGGTTTCGAAACTGGCATTTGAACTCACTGTTAAGATGGCGAACGAGATGAGACTTCCCAAGAAGGCGCAGGGGCACCCAACGACAAGTTTCGGTAGATATCTGTTCGGTGGAGGGTAATTCGCCTTGGTCTTTCGGTGTCGATTAAAGAGTGGACTCGGATTTTCGTAACTAAAACGTGGCCTAAAAGATTCGAAATTGGGAAATCATAGCCCCTGAGGTTTTCGGAAAGGTCGTAATTGCTGTTTTTGGAAGTCAAAAACGTCAGCTAGCATTTTCGGAAAGAAAATAGTTCCCTAGAAAGTTCGTGGAAAATTCATTTCAACTTTTATTTTCTGTAACATTTTCGGGCAATCAAAATTTCTTCTAGGGAATCCGAACAGATGAACTTCTTCTAGCTTATGAAAACATCACTTGAAACAGACTTCAAACACCATAAGGTACTTGAAAATGCCTTTCTACCCCTGAAGGCGAGATCACCATTTTCTCTGAAAGCACGAGGCATTTACACTTACGTTCGCCGAACCGACTGTTCCAAGGCCGGATGCGTCGTCTGAAACCTGCTCTTATGAGATCACAAAGAGTACTTTTTAGGCGGCAAAGACCTGTTTTACCTGTAATAGTTGGGCGAACCACTCTGCCTAACCCGATCCCTAATCCTATCGCTCCAGGGGACAGGTGTTTCTCTGCTCTAGGGCAATTATCACGCCCCATAACTCGTGATAGCGTTCCCCTGAGCTCGTGCGGCAAATTACATTGATAGAGGTTCTTTCAAAAAATAGCAACCTAAGACCCTCAGTCACAATAAAGGTTTTATACCACGTAACCTGAGAGTCCGCTGGTGGGTTATGTGTGAACAGGCACTGCGGAGGTTTGTTTACAATTTTCCTGTTAAGTGTCAAAACAAGCTTGTCATGTTGTTTGTTTAAGGAAAAATTAATAAAGGTTAATTCGTCGCGCGGAGAGTTTTGATCATTCGCCAGAAACCTGCCAAGGCGCGTTTGATCTGGCATTACAGCGAAACTAGGCTCGATTACTAGCGGCTGTTTGGATACTCTGTTATTGTTACTACGAGAGTCATCATCCGTGATTATCAGGAACAGAAGAGTGCATTTTTTCGGAAAGGTAGGTTTCCGTGTTCATAAATTTCCACTGAGTCGGAATGAAACAAACTGTTTCAATTTACATTATAAAAAAGGGTTAACGCCTGGGTAAACGTAGCTTGCTCGTATTGGTGGCTTTGATTTTATGCACTTTAATTTCTCCTCTTACGTAATTCTAAGTTTCAATATTGCTTATTTCAGAAAAAAAAAGGGAATCGTTGGAGTTATTTTATGATTTTCGCACTTATTCAGTCAAAATATATAGATCTTAAAAGCCCGGCCGGCTCTTGTTTGTTCAGGCATCACTTTGTGTATGTTTTATAGAAAAAAGCAAGTTTAAGATTCATGCATCTTAGATCATTTGTTCTTGTTCTTCTTCCTTTCAGACCGATGTTTTACTTGGTTTGATTTCTTAGATTTCCTGTAATGTTGTATTAAAGCTCTGCCTCTATGGCTCGTTTCAAAAAAGTAGTGCTAGTTCCCTGTGCTAGTGATTTGTCAAACAAAATACTCATTGTTTGGATTCGCAACACAGGACTATTCCAAAGTCCGGCACAAAGAAACAACGATTCGTTGAACAAACCGCGACTACCACGACGTCTGAATGCTTTTTTAAAATAGATTTTGCCGTAGGGCTGCCTAGTTAATACGCGTAGCGGACTATTACTTAATAGACTTATTGTGATTCTTAACCTTTTCATCGTATTATTTTATGTGTACTGAATTTTTTTTTTTTTTTTTTACTTTTTGTTGTAAAGTGCCATGAAAAAATCTTCCAAACATTGACCGGTCTCCAGTGCACGCACGTGAAGCGATTTGAAGCGGAAATGCCTTTCAACTGGGTTCAGGCACTCTCTCCTGTCCTTTTCATCGTGTCATCGTTTCAATTTTACCGCGAAGTCGCCAAAAGACTGCGAGTAGTATAATTCGAATTGGCGAGGTCTATTTCTCCCGTTTTACAATCCATCGCCGAAATTAGAGACTACTCGCAGTCTAAGTCGCCAAGCGAAACGGGAACCACCTAACTTTCACAAAATCTACGCGGACACTTGTCTACAAAAAGTACTTTTATAAGGTACATGCGGACTTTAAAGTTATTCATTCTTTCCTTTCTTTTCTTCCTTCCTTCATTCTTTCGTTTAATTTTCTATTTTTTTATTTACTTGTTATTTGTTCCATTCACAATACATCATTGCGATGTTGATTGTATGAACATTTATTTTTTTCCAAGAGGGCACGGTAAGGAATCCTGCAATATGATTGGTTCTTAGTGAGATCCGGATTTTCCTACTCTGCATGCCTACGGTTTCGTACGTGAATTCGCCGGAAATGTTTGCTTACTAAACTTTGAAAAGCGAAGAAAAAACATCAGTAATGGAGTAAAAGCCCTGGCTACTCCTCAAAAAGGCGAGTATTCACTTGATTTTGCTGACAACACTGCTCATTTTGCAGTGTTTCGAGTTGTCGTTTTACTTAAACTGTTGACATATACGATCCACGTCAGTTTTTCCCTATACGGACCTCCCAGCCGGTGAATAACATATATATCTTTTAGAAATCAGTAGCCGGCATCTTCCGCAATATTTTTAAACGTAAGACTAATTAAAGTAATGGTATAAGCTCTAATGACATTAACAAGGGCAGGCAATCCTATAGAAACCACCAGAACTTATTAAATGAGGATCCCCAGGTAAATATGTAGCTAAGCCGGAATTGGCAACGGATAAACACAGTAGAGTAGAGTTTCGACCAACTTGCTTAAATGTCGTTTAAAAAGTCACTTGGTTTCGATCGGTTCTAATGGATTAAGGTAGAATATTATGAAGCTTCAGGTCCTGCGATACTGTTGTGAAATTTTTAGTATTAATCATACAGGCCTTTGGTCGCCATAAAGGGCTACAATCAGTGACAAAAATGCTACACCTGCCCCTGCCACACCGTTTGACACCTACACTCAACCGAAATGATGCTCTACCCGGCAAACCCGGCAAACCCCTCCCTCATACAATGTTGCAAGGAGTCTATATATCATTCGTCAGACACTGTCGTTTCAAAATCTAACTTCTCGTTTTTGTGACTCTTTCGAGATTATTCCAATTTGTTTAACTTGGGAAATGCTGGCGAGCTATTCAGGTACTATATTACTACGGACGGCGTTAAAGTAAGGAAAAAGAAAGAAAAACGTACCGTCATGCACTCACGTTCTCGAGAAAACCTAACATTTGGTCATTTCATGTTGTTGTTTGCAGAGGACGACAAAGAAATGTATCAAAATGTAAAACGCACGTGCAGAGCGAGTGTTTTTGCTAATTAAACCCTACTGTTTTGGAGCGTTCTCGTTACCGTTACCGTCCTCGTTGCTAAAGCTCTCTATTATATTGGGGGCAGGAGGGGGGGGGGGGGGGGGTTAGACGATGGGAAATTACTGTTCAAGATAAAGAAGTCAATTTATGTGAACAACGCGATGCTTAACGATGTTCCTCAATCAGTTTTTGTCGCTCATTGTAGCTACAAGAGAAGAGTTGAAACTTGCAGCTGTTGGGGAAAAGATACAATTTCAATCACCTGAAGGGTCTCGTCTGATTAAATTAAAACGAAGACCTGCGCGAAGCGGCCACCTTGACCAGATATGATTATATATTCTTCTGTTTCAGAATAAACTGTTTGTTGTGATGGCCATTCCTTTTCGTCTGACTCCGCTGGCGAGAGAAGCGGCTGCTGAATTTTGCTCTACCTTTATTTTACTGGTGAGTAGCGGGAGAAATGCTTGAAAATGTGAAAGCCGGAAAAATGATTGTACCAGTTGCATTGTGGCCTGCATTTGGCAGGGGCCGAAAAGTGCATTGATTATGAAGCTGTTTACATTGAGGCAGGAAGATTCTAGCACTAGGAAGTTCCTAGAGGGCGAACCAACTTTTCGTTTGGTTTACCTGCAGAAATTTTGGTCGGAAATTTCGACCAAATTGTCTTCCTTTAGCCGATGATCACGCGGCCGCCGCCATGTTTGCTTGTTTGCTGTTATTGTTCCTGGTACTAGGATCTTCCTAGCGAAAGCAGTTTACATGGTGCTAGGATCTTCTTACCTCTCAGATGATCATCCTAGGGACTAGAAAGATCCTAGCGCTAGGGCCAAGTACAACCCTTTGCATGTAAACTGAATACAGAAAACATATGGCGCTAGGATGATCCGCCTTCTAGGATCTTCCTAGTGCTAGGATCTTCCCCCTCCATGTAAAGGAGGCCTAGTATTGAAAGTTCCTGAAAGTTCACTTTCAGCACGTACAGTGGAACCTGTTCTACGAAAACCCGCTTTATACGGACACTCGCTTATATAGGGCAGCTTTCTTTGCCCAACAACTAAAAAGGTCAGATATTTTCTCTTAAACTAGCCCCCATACGAACACCCAGATGATGCCAATACTTTGGCATGTCCTATTGGTGTCCGTATTCACAGGGTTCCACAATTGCTTTGTAAGGTTATCGCATTGCATGTGATCCAGCTGTATTAACTACATCAAAGTCCAATCATTTTGAGATTATAATGAAAATTGGATTAAAAATGTTTATTTGGCTTGTACCCAGTGAAAGAGCTACCCACTCCAATCCCGCGTAGAATGATTATGTTCTAGATGACCCTTTCATCATTGTTATCATATTATTATATTATATAATTATGTAATTTAATTAATTAATTTTTGAATTACAATAATGCGGTCGCGTCTTTCTTCACCTTTATTGATACTGTTTCTGTTTTTAATTAAACATCGCTCAGCCCAGACAGTGACCAAAATACAACACATCATCTCATTAATATTTGATTTTCAATATTTAAATACATTACGTTAACTCACAGATATGTTCGGCAGAATCTTCTCGTTACGTTAATTATATTAAAGGGTACTGCACTGTCGCGTAATTTGGATCTGAACCCAAACATGTGTTTAAAAATTGTAGTTTCCCACAAAAAAGTTCTATACTTAAGGCCGGGAGAGGTACTAAAAAAATTCAGTGCGGGGAGGCTCCGCCCCCAGGTCCGACCCCTTACTCTTTTATATACCATTTTTGACAGAAAAGGTACCCCTTTCGTATACCTACCATTGACAAATGGTATCCCTTTCGTATACCTAAAAGAGGAAGTCTTCTTGTCATTTTCATGTAACGTTCAATAAATTAAAACAATACAGTCATAGTTATGTGTGTTTGAAATACTTTAATGAAAGGCCTTTTTAAATACCTCAATGAAAGATCTCCCTACCTTTTCATATACTTCGACTAGTGAAATCCCTACCCTTTCTTGAAAAAATTAGGATAACGTTTTCAAGTCTCGCCATTTTGTCAGGAAAATCGCCATAAAATAATACTAGTTCCTTTACCTTCAAGAAATAATTTGAAAAGGGGCATTCATGTAATAGAAAAGTATTTCCGCGCAATATGAACAAACTGATAACAAGTCTTCCCTCACCGTTGTTGGCACTGTCTCTGTTTTCAATTAGCCGTCACTCGGCACAAACGCATTGGCCAAAACATTCAATCTTAAAAGCTCCCTTTCCTAGCAAGCTCTTGCAATGTGCCGAATCAAAAATACGCCCTGCGCATGGTTCATAAAGCCTCTCCAGACACGTCTTTTCTCTTTTCTGTGATTCAGATATTTGGAGTAGGGTCAGTGGCCCAGATGGTTCTCAGCGATTGGAAGTTTGGAAACTTCTTCTCAGTCAACTTCAGCTGGGGAATTGGTATCATGCTTGGCTGTTACTGGGCCGGGGGAGTTTCAGGTATGCTAGCAAATAAAACTGAATTGATTATGAGCTCAGCTGCCTGCCTATGTTTACTTATAAGGGGGGTACAAATTTTTGTTCCGCACATATGTTCATTTGTTTCACCCGAAGACCACATAGTCCTATCCAAAACCAATGCACAGAATTTCAGTCGTAAACATGGAAAGGTTTTACTCTTAATACACATACCATGATACTTTGCAGGCGCCCACATGAACCCCGCCGTGACCCTGGCTTTTGCTGCTGTGAGGAGACTGCCCTGGAGAAAAGTTCCCGTATACTGGGCAGCGCAAATGGTTGGTGCGTTCGTGGCTTCGGCTTGTGTTTACGGAGTGTACTATGGTAAGTAAACACACAGACGTTGATTAAACAGTTGGGTTCCTCTGCCCTTAATACAACATGAGCTCGTTCGTGTTCATTTCAGAAAAATGTGTCCTTTGAATATCTTCAAACATGTTACATTGTTTTTTCACTCTGTCTCTCAAGTTCCATCCCTAGCTTCGTCGTTCTGTCATTTTATCCGGCTGAATAACAAGCTGGTAATTAACACCAACGACATCGCTGAAAAGGAATTTGATCATTAGCACGGGGAGTCCTTATGACTCTGGTGACCATTTATAAGGGTTGGGCCATTACAAAAAAACCGGAGGGGGTGAAAAATGTTCGGTGCTTGAAAACTTTTTTTTTAAGCCCACTTACTTGTCCGCTGGATTTTCCTTGGCATGAATTTTGTCTAGACAAGAATTTTTTTTGGAAATTGTCACCCCCCCCCCCCCCTCCGGTTTTTTCGAATGGTCCTTCCCTAATCTGAACAAAGTAAAGAAAAACATTTGACGAATCCGGAGAGTACGTTGCATTGTGCATTGGGGTCCATTGGGGTCCATTGGAATGCGCTGCATAACGACGAGCGGTGAGCTGGAATCGGTGAGAACATGCAAAGGATACAGGTAACGTATTTAAATTTTATGAGTTTGACGCTTTCTTTTCCTTTGGTTTTGTTCTGTTTTTGTTCGATAGATGCCCTGAATGCTTTTGATGGAGGCCGCCGTCAGATACTGGGTCCCAAAGGCACGGCGGGAATCTGGGCAACATACCCACAGCCATACTTGTCAATCTGGAACGGACTTGGAGACCAAGTACGTCTTCACTTTTAAAGCTTAATTATTTCAAAATTCTAAGACATTTAGCGCTTCTTGCGACAGTACGTAACGTCTAGGTTTTCTTTCATAAGACTAGTTTAGTCAAGTCGATTGAATCAGCTTATACTGATCAGACAAACTTTTTACCCATTCTAGGTGCTCGGTACTGGTCTGCTTGTGAGCTGCATCTTCGCTATCACTGACCAAAACAACAATTCTCCCGACAAAGGTGTGGCTCCCGTCATTATCGGTCTGGTGGTTTTTGTCATTGGTGCCACTTTTGGGTTCAACTGCGGCTATGCCATAAATCCTGCAAGGGATCTGGGACCGAGATTGTTCACTGCCGTGGCTGGCTGGGGCTCTGGAGTGTTTACGTAAGCATTTAATCTCTTTTAAAGCACAGTGCAATCATATGCCACTTCTCTTTATTGCAGTGATCATGGAGGCAAACCCGTTAGTTCCAGATGATTTGAAATAACACAATGCATCTTTTGATAACCTGTTGGCCATCAGAAGGATGTGTTATTATTAATACTCATTCAGTGGGCTGCAATTGGTATCCACGATTTGCTGCAGAATTTGAGTGAATACAGTAAGCAAGTTATTTTATAAAGAATTCGCGCATTTCGGCCCAAATTCCTTGAAAAAAATCGCATTGAGAGATATCAAAACA